>CATIWR010034159.1:0-77561 GCA_949677035.1 Omphalea diandra
AGATTTTATATATTTTTTTATATATATATATTTTAGACACTAATCTCTATATAAAAACTTGACTATATATATATATATATATATATATATATATATATATATATATATATATATATATATATATAACTTTGGTAAAATAAAATATATATATATTGATTAAGGTGGCCGCTTGTTTCAGCATTGCTTTATTCATATAATTATAATTCATGGGTCAATTTTTATGAATTGTTCCAAGTTGATTTTCCTGATTTGATTAAGGGCTGACATCAAAATCAGTTAAGAGATTTACAAAGAATAACATATATGCAAACCAATTTGCAATTGCGTCAATTCTCAGACTTAATTAATGAGTGCTATATGTAATTATAATATGTACTAGGAAGATCAATTATATTGTACTGAAAGCCACATCTGGCTTTAATTTGGAAATAACTTTTCTTTTTTTAAGCTGGGAAGAAAATTCTCATTAAATAAAATAAAAGTATATAATCATTATATCAAGGGTTAAAACCTCATAAAAATAAGAACCATCATTAATAATACACTTTCACATAAAATATCTTGATTAATAAAAAGTTACAGAAATATAATATCATGAAAGAAACTCTACTCATATAAAATAAAAGATCACAATAATTAGTGAAAAGATAAAAAGATAAAATCCATCTTAACATTCAAATATATCAAGAATTACACAAAAAAAAAAAAATTTTTAAAGTCAATTCAAATTTTTGGTACTTTTCACAAATTAGTGAACTTGACAAGCGCACTTTGATAACGAGAAAACATGATTCTTTAAAAAATCACTCGAACTTTGGATGAGTTTGCTTCCAAAAAATTTGTAAAATTCTATATTTAACACTCAAATAAAGTAGAGTAATCCTACTGGAAGGATCATAGAACCCCCCTCCCATCCCCCCCCCCCAAAAAAAAACTCTTAGAGATAAAATTTACTTAAAAATCAACTTATAAGTAGTTTTTAACTAGAGTTTCAAAAAGTTAGAAAAAATTAATTAATATTTACAATAATTATAAAACGTGAAGTATTATAAAATAAAAATTTCTCTCTAAAACGATATCTATTTTGAAACAGATAGAGTAATATTTAAATATGTTATGAATCACACAAATTTAGAATTTGTTAAGAATCCAAATTTTTGACACTTTTCTCAAATTGGTGATAATGATAAGCGCATTTTGATAATAAGAGAAAACGATTCTTTGAAAAATTTCTCAAATTTTGGATAAACTACTTTGAAAAATTTTATAAATTTCTATTTTTAATATCTAAATCAAGTAGAGTAGATTGCACTAGAAAGATGATAGAATTTTTTTTTTTAAAAAAAAAAAGCAAAACTCTTAGACGTAAAATCTACTAAAAATGAACTTTTAAATAGTTTTAACTAGAGTTTCAAAAAAAAGCTTATTTATTGCAAAAAAAATGCTTTATGAGAGAGAAAATGACAAATAGAAAACAAAGAAACCATTAAAAAAAAAAAAAAAAAAGAGAGAGAGAGGAAGAATAAATACTATAGGTAGATAGATCTATCGACAAAAGGTAGAAAAATCTAAGATTTTTATGGGGCGACCACCGGAGAAGAAGCCAGTGATAACCCTGCACAAATGTGACTCGGAGAGTTAAGTTCAGGAGAGAAAAAGAAAGGGATTTTTATTTTATTTGTTTAAGAAAAACAAGTGTGAATAATTTGGAATTGACATTTGAAAGATTTATCTTCAATGGATTATCTGTAACAACAACTCAATTTGTGTGAGAGAACGGGCAAAACCTAGGTAGGTGTGGGCCCTCCTAAACTTTTAAAAATTATCAACTTTATTCTAAACATTGTACAAACTACTGAAAATATATACATTTTGTCCCTAAAAATTTTGAAAATTACATAGTTTATTCATAAATTGTTTACAAAATTTTGAAATGACCCTTCCAGAATTTTACAATTACATTCTTTCTTCATAAATTTTATACAGAATTTTTAAAATTATATATTGGCCTTTTTTTAAAAAAAACTTTTATTTTCAGCCTCCAAAGTTTGAACTCTGGTTCGTCTCCATGTAAGAAAATAAAACACCCTTCTTCACGTGTTTAATTTGATTTTTTAAAGAATAAATTTAGAATAAATTTGGTATTTCTATTGTAATACCTAATCTGCTTAGTAAGAAATTTTCTTTTTTAATAAATATAACTATTATTAGATTAATAATAGAACTAAACTACTTTTATAAATATCTAAAAATATTTTGAAAACTTAAAAAATTATTATTTAACAAATAGAAGCAGATTTTGACGATAACAGTGCCAAACATACTCTTAATCTTGATCAATCAGCATTTGAAAGAAACAATAATATGCATTTTTTTTTCTAATTCCCTAGAAATGCAGTTAGCTTCTCTTTGATTTGCTTATTTATAATTTAAATGGCACTTTAATTCTTTCGACAAGCAAAAATGAGTTATAAGAATTTAGAAGTTTATCATTTTATTGTAAAATATTAGCTTAAAAAGCCTAAAATCTATATAAACTCCATATTCCTGTAATATGGAATTCCAATCCTATACCCTGCAATTAGATCCACGTGGCTCACTTTGCACTTATCTATCTAGTTTTGGTGAACAATATGTGATTGATAGGCTTTAATTATTGTGCCTAATGGTACAAATTCGTCTCTAGTGTCATATTCTTTATGCTAATATTATTGACACACATTCATGTATATATACAGTAACAGGTTAATTACATAATTTTATATTTTAAATTAAATATAAAATTCATAATATTAGATATGATATCAAATATATTAAGATTTTCATTATGAAAACTGTATAAGTAAATTTAATAAAATAACAATATTTTGAATTATATTTTCAATGTCATAGATATATTTTATATGCATCAGTCGATATTATAAATTAAGTAAATAACACTTGATAAAAAATCAAATTTTGAATTATATTTTATGAACTTTAAGTTACTATAAATATTCGAGAGAATAATTTCACTCATTAATAATAATTATTAATATTTGGTATAAGTAATAAATTTTTACTCTCTTCATTCTATGGTATCTGTCATTTTTCAAAAAATGTATATATATATTTTAATTATTTGACATGTTTAGATCTCCAATGAAAAATTAATTATTTTTTTTCTATTTTATACTTATCAATATCTTTAGAGTAATTAATGAATTAGTCATTTTGAGTTTTTTTTTTAAAAAATAATCATATTTACTTATTTTTTTACCTATAGTTATAACTATTAAATAGTTTCTTAATTTGTGTGAAATTCTAAAAAGTGATAAAAACTAGAGAACGAACGAGCAACATTCAAGACCGAGGTTTCAACTTTCAATATAAATTTGGATATTGTTAACAAATTAATATATTCTTTATATTTCATTAATTATTTTGTCAGTGAAAGCTTCTAAATTGAAAATCTGGTCTCTCGTACAAAGTGGCTCACTAATATTAAAAAACAAGTGACTCTTCCGTTAAGAATTAATTGCATTTATTGACTAAAATAAAGTGGCTCGCTAATATGAATAAATAAAAAAGGCTCACTAATTTGGAAAGAAAAAGGGTCACTAATCTGGAAAAATAAAAGTGACTCTTTTTCATAAAAAAACTTTTACCACCCGCCTACTCTAACTTTTTTCCCTTTCTTTCTTTTCTGTGATCCCTCTCATGTTAATCAAATTCTTTTACTTAAATAAACTATTGAATTTCTTAGACTAAGACTATGATCATCACCCAAAAAAAAAAAAGATAAAGAAGAAAATGGATGAAAGAAGTATATGTAAAATAAAACATGTATGCAAACTTTACTGGTATTTTATTTTATTTTTCATATTTTATTTTAATTTTTAATGTTTATTGAATGGATATCAAATTTTAATTTTATTGTTTTTTTTATCATAGTCAATATAATGGATAAAAAGTTTTGTAGAAATAATATTAAGTTGAATATTTCAAGACTTATTTTTTATTTGAATGAGCCATTTTTGGATGAACTGAATATTCCTATAAATTGTACTTTGAACGAAGAATCACTTGGGCATATGAGCAACGAATATGATCCTTTTATTGGCCAAAGTTTCCTAAGTGAAAAAAAAAAAAAAAAAGCTTATCTTTTCTATAAAAATTATGCAAATACTCATGGATTTTCAATTTGAAAGGGAAGATTCATAAATAAAAGTGGAGAAAAAAAGAAGCGTGATTTTTTTTGCCATCGTCAAGGGACACAACCAATAAAGACTATTGATCCATCAAAGAAATAACAAAACATAATTTCTACAAACTATGAGTGTCCTCCACATTTGAGAATTACGTTAAGAAAATCTTATGACATTTTTTTTGAAGAATGGTATGTTACTTTATTTGTTGTCAAACACAGTCACTCATTGTTGAGTCCTGTAGAAATTTATTTTTTAGCAGCTAATTGAAATATTACTAAAGAAAATCAAGATCGTATTTTTTTGCTAAAGGAAGCAGGTCTTTCAAGTAGGCAAACAATTCGTGTCATGGAACTTGAGAAAAAAGTTGAACATAAACATCTCCCATTTCTTGAACAAAATGTTCATAATCTTTTTGTCAAATTTAAAGGAAAACATGTTATGAATGATGTTATGGATCTTTGAAGCAATGCAAAACTGCTAAATAAGAGAATCATAAGTTTTTGTATTGTGCTAAAGTAGACAAACAAAAAAATTTGGACATATTTTTTGGACTCTTATCTCTTGCTTTAAATGGCATCAACGATTTAGCAATGCAGTTGTTTTTTGATATTACATACAAGGTGAATGCTTATAATATGCCTTTTATCATTTTTGTGGGTACTATATGGATCTTTTGAAGTAATGCAAAATTGCTAAATAAGAGAATCATAAGTTTTTGTATTGTGCTAAAGTAGACGAACAAAAAAAGCTTGGACATATTTTTTGGGCTCTTATCCCTTACTTTGAATGGCATCAACGATTTAGCAATGCAGTTGTTTTTTTTATACTACATAAAAAGTGAATGCTTATGATATGCCTTTTAGCATTTTTGTGAGTATTGACAATCATGGAAAGACTACTTTATTTGAATGTGCACTTCTATAGGATGAGACACTGAATTCTTTTCAGTGACTCTTAAACGTATGTTTTTTATATATATTTTTTAATTTATTCATACAAATATTTTTTGTTTAATTGTTAATATATTTTAATATATAAAATGAACTTTTATATCATTATTGGGGAAGTCTCCAAGAACAATTTTGACATACCAAGATCCATGAATAATTGAAGCAATAAAAAAAGAATTCTCTTCTACAAAACATGCATTTTGTATATGGCACATAATAGCTAAATTTAGTGGTTGGTTTATTGCAATTCTTTGTAATTGATATCTAGAATGGTTTTTAGATTTTTATAAACTTTATAAATTAAAGACTTCTGAAGAATTTGAATGTCATTGGGCAAAAGTTATTGCTAAGTATAATTAATGTGATAATAAACACATCAAGAGATTATATCAAATTAAGGATATGTGAATTCTTACCTATTATTATTATTATTATTTTGGTGAAATGACAACTACTGGAAAATCAAAAGCATCAATTCCTTCATTAAAAGATTTCTTACCTCAACATGTTTAACTCAATTCAACAAACAGGTAAATTATTATTTTTTTATTTTATAAGTTTAGTATTTCTATTTCAGTATTTTATTTTATTCTTATTATTCTTTTTTACTTTTATTTTTATTTTATTGTGACTATTACTTCTCATATTTTGTTTATTGATTTTTTTAGATTGATCTTGCCATTGAAGATGTGTGATACCATGTTGCAAACATATAGAGGTTCTGCATTGAGAACTATGTCTTCACTTGAAGAACAAGCTCATAAAGTCTTCACACCTTTTGCTTTCAAAAAGTTGAAGATGAGTTTACAAGTGCTTTTCAATATTCCATAGTTCAAGATTAAAGGCATGAATTTCTTGTGCAATATTACAAGATAGAAAAGAGCAAAAAACATGAGGTGACATGAGACGGTGAAAAAGTTAAGTATAATTGTAAGTATTTTGAATTTACCGGAATTTTTTGTTGCCACATATTTAGGGTTTTCATCCCACAATTTCATATCTACCATCTCGTTGGTGTCGTGAAGTAAATAGTGAAAACATATTGCATGAAGAGGTATTACAAGATGGAGATGGTACTAAAAATTGTTCTTTAGAAGACAACAAATACTATTTTGGAAGATGGTTTTGTCTTTTGCCCTTCAAAATCCAAGATAAAAGGATGTCCAGGACAAAAAAGAATTAAAGGTGGAAAAGAAGTGGGAAAAAAATGCTAGAACTTGTATATTTTGCAAAGCTATTGGTTATTATATCAACAATTGCCCAAAAAAGGAAAATAGTATGCCAAATATTACTAAGAAAAAAAAAATTGAATTCAACATATGATGAGTTAAATCCCATTTTTTTTCAATTAAATAGTAATGTCATAAACATTTAGAAAATATGTACTTGGATTTAATTTTGATATTTTTCTATTTGAAATTTCTATGAATTACTAGTAATTATAAAAGTTTATTGTTAATTTTATTTAATTTACTTTAGTGGTATAATTTTTATGTTGTTAGCATTTATTAGCATAAAAAAAAGAATCAAATCAAGGCTATTTAATGATAACATGTGTTTCGTTAATTTTGAATAAATTAGTGTAACTAATTTTATAGATATTAAATATGGAAAAAAAAAAAAAAGTGGCTCTCCCGTTAATAAATGCCCTGCCATAAAAGAACATGGCTTAAAAAGTGTCCTTGCGGCACTTGTTATCGGGACGCATATAAATTTTGGGAGACCCACAAATTAGCTCCAGAAATTGGAGGGCCCAAGTTCTATGTAAATATCACATCAAAATTCCATTCCTTTAATGCGAAATTGACGTCCTAAATAAACTTTACAATTAGGATTATAACACAATGAAATTTCCAATTATTGATTTGATCTTCCTTATTAATGCTGACTTGTGTCAAGTACTAGAATTTTTTTATATTTCTGTTGCCTCGAGAAACTTGGAGCTTGAATTTCAAAACCATCCACAGAGTGTTCATATAGAAAGTATCTGTTTTTTCTCTCTAGAGAAAAACAGTAAGGAGAAAGCGTCAAACTAGTTGTAGACCTTGCAAGTACAGTCCAAATATGTAGATGGGATCTGAACTCTAACATATTGGGCTCTCAGAAAAAGCCCAAAAGTGGCTTGAGTAAAATGATAAGTTTCAAAATCGAACCAAGACTTTGGATTGACATGTACCTTCCGGCACAATTAAAATATCTTTTTTTTTCGACTCTAAATTGGAGTACAATGAAAGAGAAGAGAAAAGCTAATACATTAAAAAAAAAAAAAAAAATTTCGTTGCCAATTTTATTTTTAATTGAAATTGAAAAATATAAAATTATCTTTAATAGTCAAAACCCTACAAATTAGAAATTTCTCATTTGTTGTATTTTGTATCTCCTTCTTCCATGTTAGTATCAATTTATTTTTTTGTTTTCATTTTTCTATTTTATTTTTTCTCATTCGTCTTAATTAAGAGATCATTTGGTTCCCAAATTTTCCAGAAAAAGTAGTTCATAAATATTACATTTCAGTGTTTTGGTTTATATGAAAATTCTGTATTCCTGTGTTGTAGATCCTTTCTTTATTTTTTTCATTTATACAGGAAATTATTATTTCATTTTGAGAAGTAGAAAAGTTATTTTTTTTGTAATTATTAATATATATATATATATATATATATGGACTAAACTAAAAACTTATATATTTATCTAATACAATCCTAATCACCAAGATAAATTTATAAATAGTATCTATTAATTATATTATTATATTTTACATAATTTTAATTATAAATTATATTAAGTTATATTATTTAATAATATTATATAATATAATATTATATGTTATAATTATATTTCATATTGAATTGATACTATGTTAAATTTCATTGTATAAGACTTTGTTATATAGATTTCTTTTTTTGAAGAAAGACTTTGTTATATAGATTAATTAAAACTAAAACATGCAATTACATTAGGGGTATGGTAGTAATTTAGGTTAACTTTTTGAACTATTCTATGTATAAATTAAATGCATTAATTTAAATTCTTCAAAAAAGTTTATCCAACTAAACACAAGAATATTACATTTATAGAATTATTTACTAAAAATTTTACTTTTTTAGAAAGTGATTTGAATAAAAATGTTAAATTCGGACAATTAAGCACTTTCTAAATAGATTTATTTGTTAATATGTATGGATATTCTTGTAGAATAATTTTTTTATTATAATATCTTTTGGCTATCTTATAGTTTAATATATTTAGATTTCAAACTATAGCAGCCTCATCCCTTATACGCTCAATAGCATTCTTTGAATTCCTATTCGACGTCTTGACATGAAAAGATTTAGGATTTCTGTCACCGTCCCTCGTCCAAGCCACTCGAAATCGTTGAAACCTTATAGTGTCTTCCCTTTCCAAGACATAATCAAGTTCGGACTCTACCCAATGCACCTCCTCCAGCACCGAATTAGTTTGAGGTATACATTGAAGATGGGAAAGCCGGTTACGTTTCTATTTCATCAAAGTTAATATGTGACCAAAATTAGATTTATGTACCAATTAAATGTCTCTCCACATACCCGGCATCGACCCATAATCCCATTAGCACCACCATCCTTCCCTACCCACATTTTCACAATTCCCATCAGGAAGCTGCATTTGCTAAAACCTGAAAGTCCATTGTCGTTTCCCACTAATTGATTTCCCATCTCCTAAAGACAAAATAATTGGACAATGACCAGATTTATGGCGAGGAAGATGTCGCACCTCTCTGACTTGGAAAAGATTCATACCTGCTTCATTGGCAAAAAATTGATCTAGCCTTTCTTGTATATTTTTGGCACCTCGATGCCCATTGGACCAGGTGAGTATATTGGCCCGGTAGTCAAGATCAATCAAATTCCAAAGGTCTCTCTTCTTGACTTGCGCATTGCTGCATGCAGGCAATAATTCTAATAAGATATGTATCGATACCCTAATACCTTAAAAGTTGCAAGGAAGAAGTTTTCGTTGGTATAGTTTCACTCATTATCAGTATCTTTCTCCCCTTTCTTTGAGTCAATTTCTTGTGCCCACTTTGATGCATCCTAACCAGTCCAAGTAATCTGCCAATTCTGGGTCATCGATTCTATTCAAGAAAATGGTGATCCATAAACACTTTTAATTAAACTTTACTGCTGATCATAAATGTAAATCACTAAACCATACACATATAATTTAGTTTTATGGTAAGTTAACAATATCGCGGCTCAGTTTCAGCGTAATGACAACAATATTAGCTCGCCCTCGAAAAGTTACTGAATCTGCATAAAATCTTGATGTAAGCCGAAGAATATCTACACATCCACCACCCCCAACTCTCAACACAAACAAAAAATTGAAAGATAAAATAATATATGCAGTAGAAGCGAATGGATGCACATATCAAACAAGTTGCAAATGATGCATTCACGTTCACTATGCATAAGAGCACAGGTGTCATCGCCATCTCTACTGAAATTGGCCGACATGTGCATGCAGAACAAAGAATACTGCATATTCTTGAACATTTTTAGATGAGACAGAACAAGGAAGAAGATGCACCTATATTTAAAGATTCGATTGGTTTAGGCTGCAGGGCCAGGTGCTGCTTTTATTCCTCCAATTGTCTTCCTGGTCATGCATGCATCAACCACTAATAGTATTGGCCTTTCCCATCTTCCTAAGGGCATAATTTATCCATATAAATCTTGTACACAAAAAAAAATTTACCTTTCAATTTGATAGGGAAATCACAGAATATAATCCAAAATCTTCTGTAGATGATATCAGAACAGAAAAAAGAATATATATTGCTATTTTAGTTCTTGACTCAATAATAGTCTAATACATGTCATTTGAAACAATGCAGTAACTAGAAAAGGAATGCTCCTCCTCTGATTTGTGTATGCATATATATATATTCATACACTTGCGTTCACTGCAACAAAAATAAATAAATAAAGAGCATCTGTTTTTATGGCATCAGCATGCATGTTAATGGGGACCGATATAGAGGAAAGTAGGAAAGGATTGGATAAACTCTATCAAACTCCACATCAGCAAACAGATGCTGCAGTGACAGTTGACCATAGACGACATGCAATATGTCAAGGAGAAAGCAGTTGTTATTGATCAACTTTAGAACTATATGCGTCATATACATGCAAGCTCATCAACTTGGCGTATATATTCAATATTGCAATCTCAAACCCTGCAATTTTATTGATGAAGCAACATACACCAGTTATTATCATCATCATCTTGTTAATCAAGTATATATTCATTAGTAGCCAAAGAAATAGAGCGATCCAGGCCTTTGACATTCCATATCTCTCTATATAAAAATGATATCAGGAAGGACTTAAAATTCTTCATGTTGGCAAGATTATTATTTGAAATAAAGAAAAAGTGTCAATTATATATTCTTGTCCATCTTAAACAAATTAAGAAATAGTTTTCAAGATGCCACTAACCGGAGCCGAAAGTATATATCTCTCTATATATAAATCTTCTGCTAATCAATACTTAAATGTAATGTTCTTATTCCAACACTGTTAATTAACATAGTACGGACATTCCATAGAGAATTGAATAAGCGTTTATATATATGTTAAAAATTATAATGCAACTTGTTCATAGCACAAAGAGTCACTGTCGTACAAATCATGAATGGCATTTTTCTTATCCAAACAAATATCTCAAGGATCTTTTCTTTTTATCCTCTATTTCATTTTCCTAAGGATTAAACAATGCAATCTCCACCACCCTCCACCCCCTTATAAATAAGGCCTGATGAATCTCAAACTCTATCGTAGCTCAGCCTCAACACAAACAAACCTTAGCTCTACCTACCTAGCTTTTCTTTCTTTATTCTAGCTATCATCAAGTTAACTGTACAAAAAAAGATTTGTTTCATTTGTTAGCGAAACCGAAGGCTACAAGTTTTTTTTTTTTTCAGTTGACAATGGATAGAGTGAGAGACTTGGCATCAACTAGGGCTGCTGTGATCTTCACCAAGAGCTCATGTTGCATGTGCTATAGTATCAAGACACTTTTTTATGAACTTGGTGCAAGTCCAGCAATTCATGAGCTTGACCGCGACGCCAATGGAAGGGAAATGGAGTGGGCTTTAAGAAGTCTGGGTTGTAATCCCTCAGTACCAGCTGTGTTCATAGGTGGAAAATTTGTAGGCTCAGCAAAAGATGTACTATCCCTGCACTTGGATGGCTCATTGAAACAAATGCTCATAGATGCTAAGGCTATCTGGTTCTAGTACTTCAGGAAACAACTATACTACTACTACTACTAATACTATTACTACTACTACTACTACTACAGTCTTAAGTTGTAGCTAGCTCTAATACTATGTTGAGAACACTGTTGTATTAAGGGCTTTGCCTTTTTCCTTTTTTTTTTTTTTTTTCCTGGTTCCCCGACTACATTGTGTGCAAAAATGTAGTACTCTATCAAAAAGGACTAATTAAAGAGTTCCTGTAAATTATACTTGTCAATCTAGTGCACTTACCACCTAACTTTGATGCATTAATTCCTCTGTCAATCTAGAGGGTGGTGATAAGACACGCATTAACTTAAATACTCAAATCTTTATTATCATGATCAGCCAGAATCCAGGGCGATTTCACCCTTGAGAATATATATCTAGCTAGTAGAATTGCTCTCATACACAAACTACTAAATCAGAGAGCAGAATAAAGTTTTTGAAATGCTTCAATTGGTGACAAGTAATGAGAAATATTCCAACGGAAAATTATCCACTTGCTAAAGTGATACCCTGTATCATGAAATGAAAATTTCAACAGTTAGAGGGCCTCTGCACAACCGTATGCTCATAGAAATGCTTGTGGCTGGAATGGTGCCTTTTCTCTTATGTACATTTTAGTGTTGTAAACCATGAAAAAATTTAATAGTTTTTTGTTTTGATTTCGTGACGCCATATGGGCCCATTACAAGCTTCTAAGCATATTTTATGGTAATTAAGCTAATATAAAGGATGGCCAAAAAGGTGATGCCGGAACCTTTTATGTCCCCCTTGTATTCTTCCATATCCATAAACCCAAAAACTTTTTCCCATGTAACTTTTATGTATGCACAGCTAAGAATATGATATGCATGCGTATGTGTGATTTTTCTATAGCTAGACACATACCTATATGTGTGTATATATAAAATCATGCATTTATACACTTGTCATATTATCATACATCAATTTATGCACATAAAGAAATGGATGAGATACTTTTAAGCATGTGTCAATAGTATCTACATACCACAAGATGCTTATTGTAGGCGCTGCAATCCTGAAGACTTGTGCCCTTTACGACAGAAATCCTGTTTAGAATAGGAGCAACGAGCAATGAAACTTAGAATTTGCATTTCTATCGTGCACGTGTGGGGATTAGGCTTGTTCATCCACACATGTGAGAGAGCAGTGGAAGCAATACTGCAGTGCTATATAGAATAGAGACTCACATTCCACATGCTTTTGCTATTGGTAGCTAGAACGAATAATCCGCAAGTTGGTGGCAAAAGAATCACAGCCACCGAAAGCCATCCCATTCCCAATCTTTCAAAGCACAAGGATTCAAAGAAGGTGATCGTGGGAATCTGATTAAAAAAAATGACTAGTCATTTGTTCTGCCTTCCCATAAAATCTGCAGAAGTGGAACAAAATAGTCAGCACGAAATTTAACACCACACAAAGGTTGCTTTGATCCCTCCATCTTGGAGAATAGAAGGAAATAGTCATAATATCAGATGGTTATTATAATTTGAGGAGTCAATATGAAAAATTGAAAAACAAAAAGCAGAAAAATTTGTGTTTGCACAGCACAGTAGTCTCCATCTTTAAAAGTAACTTTCAACACCTTGGGCATCTAAAGCAATAAAATTGCTCTACTTTTGAATGTTCTTTGTTCAAACAAAGGGAACTCCAATACTACGTCCTAAGTTGTCCCTATAAATAGTCTAAGCCTTAGGACATAAGTTCAAACAACACTGAGCTTTAAATTCCTTTTCTCTCTTGCCAGTCCATTTCCTTTCAATACTTTATTCCAGTCGTCTACATTATAATTGGATCGAATTCTAGCGGAATTCGGTCTGATGATCTTGAGGTTCTGAATAAAAATTGTTAAGCAAATCAAACCAGCATAGGAAATTAAGGAAACATGGAAAAGGTGATGGGATTGGCCTCAGAGAAGGGGGTAGTGATATTCAGCAAGAGCTCGTGTTGCATGTGTTATGCAGTCAAAATACTATTTCAAGGAATTGGTGTGGACCCTCTGGTTTATGAGATTGACCAAGACCCTGAAGGCAGGGAAATGGAAAGAGCTCTCATGAGGATGGGGTGTACTGCTCCTGTACCAGCTGTGTTCATCGGTGGGAAGCTCATGGGATCTACTAATGAAATCATGTCCCTCCACCTAAGTGGCAATCTCATGCAAATGCTCAAGCCATACCAGGCTTTGTCTTAAATTTTTACTACACTGCTAAGAAATAAATTAATATTGGCTTGATTTAGTAGTCTAGTGTGCTCTGTATTATGTAGCAAGTGTGTAGCTGTTTGGTGTTAAAAGTAATTCGTAGCTTTTCATTAGCTAGCTAGTGTGTAATATGTTATTCCCTATTGTTAATGAAGTTTAGCTTTTTTATATACATGTTTTTCTATTTCTTCAATACAGAATTTCAGTATTGCACCATCTCTGCACATTTTGCCATTCCTTTTCTACCACATTTGGGAGCAACAACTGTAATTTCAATACTAAAAGAGCAATATTGTATTTTATTGTATTATATATATTGCAAATTCATTCATGGTCTAAGTAACCCATTTTAGGATTTTTTGCTGGAACAAAAAGTTTATTGTGATTTTGTGAATACTATGCTAAAATCATCAAACCAAATAAACCAGCACCAAGGAAGCATTTCTAGAGGGAAGGGCCTACCAAAGGAGAAGGAAAGAACAATATTATTGATTGAGAAGGGGAGGGAATGAATTTTGAGGTCTCCAACTTTTCAACTCCCAATTGTGTATTCCACCATATGCAGAAAGCAATATTCTTAACTTTTTCTTGTTTGTACTGCTATTGATTCGCCAGCTTTATCTTAGAAAAAGAAAGGCATTACATTCCCTGCCTTTTGCTCTTTTTCCTTCTGTGATTGATAGTATTCTGGTGCGTCACAAAATTGAACTAAGATTATGAATATTAATCCGATCATAAAAGATTGGAGCTACTTAGCCAGATAGCATCTTTGTTGCATTGTTTATACCTCCTATTCACTTGTAAGCTACAGATGGCAAAATTTTGTAATGAGAACCAAACCTACATATTATTGAAGGTTATCAGCCAAACCTTGTGATGCTAATCACCACTTAGGTGCTGCACCATCAATGAAAAATGACAAGTTTCTTTTAATATATGTCTTGCCAGCTTGGATAATTAGTGTAGTTGAGTTATCTCAGTGTTAATGCTACATGTTTTTGTTCTCAAAATAGACTACAGATTCCATGTTCATTATAGCGACAGATCAACCAAAAGATAGTTAACTGATATGCACATGACACCAAGGCAAGGGATTTTTAGCATCAAAATTGCGACCGGAACGCTCGTAATGACTGATTTGGACAGCTTGAGAACTACAGGCACTGAGATTTGAGAAGAAGGTCCCCTCAACCCAAAGGGGAAAAAAAAAAAAAAAAAAAAAAAGGAGGAAGAAGATCGCAGCCCCACCCCGCTTTATGTGATTCACGGAGGAGATTTAGTATTGAACCAACTCGAATGCCATAAAACATCACTGATATTTCACTCTTCCATTGATGCTGGTAGAAAAACAAAAAGAAAACCGTACACAAATATTGCAAGAAGATTCTTCAATCGCATAAGAATACAAATATTACAACAAAGCAAGAAAGTAGAGAAGGCCCAAAATCATTAAGGTGGAGTGCTGACTTGGAGAATCATAAAATGCTAAAGTTGTCTGCTTATATATAAATCTTGCCAAATAATCACAACTTTCTAGAGATAATTCTGCTATTATCACCAGCATGCATGGCTTGTTTTGCATGATATATATACACATCAACACTATTGCAATTGAATATTTATCTTTAATCAATACTTTCTCAAAAGAATGTGATAATTATGCTCTGCATTTTTTTAGCTTGTTTCTTGAAACACACATATAATCTTGAATTTCATCAAATCATGTGCTTTTTGGAGCAAAATATTCAGAAACAACTGTTATTCAATTACTAGTAACAGTTTCCCAGATTCTATATCAATTATTTTGCCCTCACCCCATATTTATTATCTTTCAAATTCCATTCTAGTGGTTCTTTCTTTTCTCTGGAAATGGATTCTGATCAATCCACTGAAGGGAAAAAGTATGGTGAGCTATATATACATAAATATAGTTTCATTCCTCAGGATAGATATTCCCTCCGCTCCTATGCACATGCAATGCAAAAAACAGGAAGGGTGGGGGGTGGTCCAATCCATAAATTCCAGCCGACTAAAAAAGAGATTATCGGTAGTCCACGTGTGCCTTGATGAATTCTATCAGAAAACTACATATGATCAACCCACATTTTCATTAACTGAGCAAATGATAATGGATAGCTAGGAATAGAATAATCCACAGATGATTGTGCAAGATTAGGCTTATCATTAGTTCAAATATTGAATTTTTTAAGTAAAGCACAGCTGGGTAAATTAGAAGGAACTGCATAAACAGATAACAATATAGTCCAAAAACCATCTCTTCTTACTTGCTTTAGTAGCTAGCAAGCAACCACCTCTCCAATAATTATGCATGTCACTGTTGTCTTGACTGCCCACTGCAATTTTGTCCATTTGCTTTGCAGGTATGGCCAAAGCTAGGACTATAACATGAACATTCACATGACAAAGATTTGAACTGAAAAGCTTAAGGACAAAGAGTAAACATAAAGCAAGGTCAACACCAGATCCAAACATGCCCTGTAAATTTAAAGAATTCAATTGAATTCCCCCTTTCCATATCCCGAATCAAATAGAGCAACACTGTTGTGCAGCGCTGGACATGTTATTGCCATTTGTCAATACACATATCAGAGGCCTAAAGTTTTCTATCGATTCAGTCAACTATTTCTCCTTAATTTTCTGTAACCTTTTTCTTATTTGGTTATTCAACCAAAGAATATATCCAAATAAAAAAAAAAGAAATTTTAACTTTGTAGGATACTTAACTAAGATAATACACTAATTTTCTTTCGAATATCATAATTTAATCTCTAATCCCCTTTTCCTCCCCATTCATGAGGTATTCAATTGCCCTAATCAATGGTCAAAATTAAAAATAGATGATCTAGTGATTCGTATTACATAATTATATAAATACATTGGTACATCAATAAATAAAATAAGAATAGAATTTTCATTTCATGTTCGCATTTAGTATTTTAATTTATTTCAAAAATTTAAAAATTAGATTTTAAAAGAATTATATTATTGCCTAAATTAATTTATATATATAATTTTAATCATTCAATTAATTAATTAATTATTTAATAAAAATAAAAATTAAATTTATTTAAAATTTATTATTTTAATATTAATATGCAATGCACAGCCATATGATAACGATGCTAATAATTAAGTACTTAGTTTCCTTAATAAATTAAAAGAAAATATAAAATTTCATAATATAGAAGGTTCTTCACATAAAAATAAATTTAAAAAATTTTATAATATAAAAAATTAACCATATTCATAATAATAAGTATTTAGTTTCTTATATAATAAGAAAAAATTTAAAATAAAAAATCAATCATAGAAAAAAGTGAATATAAAATTTTCTATTTTTCTATTAAAATATTATGTTATTATTATTATTATTAACTAATTTAATTATAATTTATATTTTTATCACTTTATTCATTTAATAATAAATTTTTAAAATATAATATATTATAAAATAATAATAAATTTTAATTGTTATTTATATATTAATTTTAACTATTTAACTAATTTGCTAATTATTTGATTAAAAATAAACATTAATTTTTTTAAAATTTGTTATCATAATCATGTCTCACACAACACGCTAGTTAGTGACTAATGCGCGCGCGTGTATATATATATATATATATATATATATAAAATAGCCAAAGTAAAAAGAAAGTGTAGATTCTTTATTCGACACATAGTTAGATTTGTAATTCTATTACTTTGACACATAAGCAATAATAAATAATAATTACAAAACATAATTATATTTCAAATATTTAGTAAAATATTATAATTATCATTTATATTTGATTCATTATGTATCTTTATTTTTTAAAAAAAGATCTTTTTTATATTCTCTTTTTCTTGTCTATATTCTTTTTACATATTTATAAAATATTAAAATTTTATATATGTTTTAAAAATATATTTTTATATTTAAATAATAAATTTTTACAAGAGATATTATAATATATCAGGATTTAACTAAAAAATATTAGAATTATCTTAATTTTTTAGTATTGTAATTAATTAGTAAAATTATATTGATTAATTTATATTATAAAAATATATAAAAATTAATTTGAAAATTTGTATATAAATTGAAATAAATAATATTAAATAAATATTTGCACATATTAACAATTTGTTAATTCTAGATTCCATTCCATAAGAACCTACTTGGGTGTGAAAGAAATGCAGATTAGTTATAGATGCTTTTCCAACGTATGAAAAAGAAAGTAACTGGAGTCGGGCTTTTCTACCCTTGGGAGGTAGAGAAGTTATGATCAAGGCTGTATTGAGTGCAATTCCAGTTTACACTATGTCCTGCTTCCTCCTTCCAAAATCTTTATGTTATGCTATGAATGGTTGATGGCTAAATTTTAGAGATTACAAAACATTGACTCTAGGAAATTATGCTTGGATAGTTGGGATGTGTTATCTAAGCCAAAATGGTTGGGAGGACTTAACTTTAAAAGTTTTCATCAAATTTAATATTGCTCTCCTTGCTAAACAAGCCTGGAAATTGATTCTAAATCCTTCATCCACCTGGGCTCAGCTACTAAAGGGGCTTTATTTCCCAAATAGTGATTTTTTCTTCTTGGGGTTAGAAGAGTTTGTTAGCTGCCAAACCTTTGCTTCTAAAAGGTGCTTTACAGTATTGATGATGGTAAATCCTCTTATATTTGGGACCATCCTTGGTTAACATCTTCACTAAAATTTACTCTTTCTGCACTCAAACCTAATAATTGC
Organism: Omphalea diandra; assembly: GCA_949677035.1. Lineage (NCBI taxonomy): Eukaryota > Viridiplantae > Streptophyta > Magnoliopsida > Malpighiales > Euphorbiaceae > Omphalea > Omphalea diandra. The sequence goes on from CATIWR010034159.1 coordinate 18,406, forward strand.
CAAGTCTATAGAGTTTGTGATCTAATTCAACTTGGAGAATGGAATATTAATTATATTACTCAGTTTCTATTATATTACTTTGTTTCTATCTCCTAATGAAATTTTTGCAATTTTTCCACTCTTATTGGATGTTCCTCCATAACAGATAAGTGGATTTGGTATCCAGATAGAATTGGCAATTTGTCTGTCAAGTCTGCCTTCAATTTGTTAAAAGGCGATTCTACCATTAACAGGTCAACCCCTTCATCGCATTCACTATCTAATGCTAGCCCTTAATTTTGGAAGTTCATATGGAGTATATCTTTGCCTCTAAAGATTAAATTATTTATATGGAAGCTGTTAAGGAATTCTCTTCCTGTTGGAGATATTTTGTAACACAGGGGAACAGATACTTCTTTTATGTGTCCTTTTTGTTGGCAGAATGTGGAAACAATTGATCATTTATTTCTTAGTTGTTCTATCACAAGGTTAGTCTAGTTTGCTAATTCTCTAGATTATAAACCTGAAGATCAGTGTTGCAGCTCTATGTTTAAGTGGTGGTCTCGTTTGATTTTATCCTGGAAATTAAAGCCAACTGACTAGGTATATGGACACGAATTGATTTCCTTTTATGGGCAATATGGCTTGCCAGAAACAATATCATTTTTACAGCAGCACCTTTAGATCCTGTAACAATTGCTAAACAGGGGGATCACAAGGCAAATGAATCATGTCTGCAACTCATAGTAACATGTGACCAAATTCTGCTCCTCCCAGTCTTTGCACTGCCTTTACTACTAGGACTAATATTAATGCTAACATCTCTAATGCTGTCTATGTCTATGCAGAATTTGATCAGGTTACCAGAAGAGCTGCTATTGCTATCCTAGTTACCAATAGAAGAAGATTTATTCTTAATGGTCTAGCTTGTTTCAAAGTTGCTCATTTTAGATGCCATACTGAAGTTTTGGCTATTTTATTGGATTTATCCTTGGCTCTCTGGATTAACCTCCCAAATTTTGAGCTACTATCTAGCAACAAATCTTTCATTTCCTGGTTGCTGGCTAGCGAGGAGGAGGAGGTTCCTTGGGATGTTTTTGGTTCTTTAATTCAAGCAAGAGCAATACTTTCTCTTTTCCAAAATACTGATGTAATATATTTAATATATATTTCAAATAATCTTAAAAAGCCTAGTGTTTGGCTTGTAAAATGCTTGTTAAAGGGAAGTACCCCTTTTGCTTGGTTTTCTACTCCTCCCCAACATCTTGTAAATCTTATACATTGTACTTGCTCACCTTTTTAATGCACTCCTTTTAATATAAATTAGATATTCTTTTAGAGAGAAATTTTTGCTCCATGATACATGATGTTTTATAATTATTTATGAATATTAATTAATTTTTTTAAGTTTATCTTTTTCTCTTTTATAATAACTATTTTTTCGTAAAGTGCACAATAATTTATAAAAATAATTAATTGAGGGTAACATAATTTTTTATTTATATAATAACATTTATTAAATACAATTTTTAATATATATGTAAAAATTTTAAACGATATTTATTATTAGTAGTTTTTTTTCAACCTAAAAGAAAAAATCAACGGTAATTTCCACCATTCTAATTTTCTTGAAATTATTGTTGTTATCCCCAAGGTTCACTTCTTCTACAATAACTAACGGTAATGGACTTGTTATGGGTAGTTCCTAGTAAGGGTGAGCAAACGGGCTGTTCGGTCGATTCGGTTTGATTTTTTATCAAATTTTAATAAATCAAATTTTTTATATTTATAACCGAACCAAATCAAATCAAAATTTTTGAAAAAACTGAATTAACCAAACCGATTAAACTGAAATTTATGTGTCTATAAACCGAATAGAACCAATCTTATAAAGTTCAGTTTGGTTCGGTTTGTTTCAATTAAATAACATATATTTTAAATTTAGTTCGATTCAAATTAGTTTGATTTATGTATTACTTCTGTTAATTCAATTTTTTCAGTTTTCTATCTAAATAATTGAACTAAAAACTGAAAACCAAATTTTTTTAAAATTATAACGAACAAACTGATTTGATTAAAAGATAAAATCTAACCGAACCGAACCAGTTTGGTTCGGTCAGTTTTCGGTTCGATCCGGTTTTTGTTCAGTTCCTAGGCCGTGTTTCGACCATCAGATTGTCAACTACCCTTATCCACCGGTTCTAAAGGAAAGAATCAACCACACCCCAAGCCAGATCATACACCCAACCATTAATCACCACGACGCAACTCGAACAACATGGGAGGGTAATTTAGTCATAACAATAGATAGCAGGCTAACGTGTGAATCTGTAATTGGTTGTCTAGACACCCTCGCAAGGAATTGAAGGCACCTAAGTAAAGCCCACTAACAATAGCTTGTTATCCGAAAAGACTCGGAGATTTTCGACGGAGACGAGGACACAAAAGGGGAAAGAAAAGAATAAAAAACGATAGCTACCAAAAATTAACCAACAAAGCGAATCTCTCCATCTCGATGAATAGTGTAACTGAGATTTTCCTGATCTTTAGCTGATCTATCTTAGAGGTCTTCTTTCTTTCTTTTCATGGATGATTTTTTATCTTGATCAGGTGAGGTCAGCAGTAATCATTGTCTTGATCCTTGTGTTTTCTTTAAATTCGGATTTCTTTGTGTTATCTGATGTAGTTTTATTTGTTTCTTGGCCGTGAAAATGCAGGGTAAAGAATGGAGGTTTGGTTTTTACATTTATTTCGTTTTTTTTTAGCGTTCTTTTTTATTGGTTTAGGGTTTTAACTTTTGTCAAGAATTGTTTGTTGATGGAATTCAGTGGATGGGAATCATTGGATTTTGTAATGTTTACTATTCTTTTAATTTTTAATGGCGATCAAGATCGTTCATTTGATTGCAGAAACAATTGGAAAGATTAGAGCTTGTATACCAATAACCGATTGGATCATATGAAGTGCTTCTTGATTGGCTTGTTTCTCTAGCTGTTGATTCTAATGTACCCTGTATTTGCATTCTTCCACACACAGCAATTGTTTTGTCCAATACACAGGTTAGTGCAGTAATAATTTCATTATGTGCAAACTTCTGCTATTGATTTTCGCGAAATGGAAGTTTTGGAAAATAAACTTAAAATTTCAGAAGCTTAATCCCATTGTCTACGAATTTGAATTACTGGGAGCAGAGTGATGTGTTATTATCTTGTCTTTAAATAAAGATGCTATGAGTGTTTTTTTTTTTTTTTTTTTGTTTCTCTGGCAGGTGAGAACTGTAAGATTGAATTTTTCTGCTGCTGATTGAGTACAGTGTTGGAACTGCAAGTTGAGCAGAAGAGCAGAAAGGTTGATATGGCTGATGGAGAGGAGCAAATTGAGCTTAAATTCCGCATTTATGATGGAACGGATATTGCGCATAGTACTTATGCTCCATCTATGACTATTGGTACTCTTAAGCAAAGGCTAGTTACTGAGTGGCCCCAAGGTTATTTATCTAGATCTCTCTGTCCTTTTTGCTTGTTCCACTTAATCATTGTGATTATTGAACTTAGCAATCAATTTTCAACTGCACAAGCTCTGAGGATCAAATTCATTATTGGGCTTTTAATGTATTGTCTTTGCTGTCCTTCTGGCCGCCATAACACTTGGGTATGCAACATTGCTAGTTTTGGGCATCGATCTTATTTTTCTTGGGCTCATGCACTATGGACATTAGGTTAATCTGTCAGTGGTTCATTTTCAGCAGGATGTGGCCAATGATTTAATTGCATTGATAGAAAACTTAAATACCATTGTGCTTTCGACTGGTTTATTGATCTTGCCATATGCTTGTAGCCAGAAAACTAGCTACTTTGCAGTGCAAAAAAAGTTTTGGCTTCTCTGTATCCATTACTGTTATACGTTGTCTGTGTTTTAATGGTGCCTATGTATTTACAGATAAAACATTATCGCCCAAGTCAGTAAATGATTTGAAACTAATACATGCTGGTAAAATATTGGAGAATAACAAGACACTTGCTGATTCCAGAATAACCTATGATGACCTTCCTGTTGGGGTTATCACCATGCATGTAGTAGTACAGCCTCCTGCAGCAAAAAAGAAGATGGGTTCGTTTTGTTTCACTTCCTTTCTTCATGTCTGGATTTTCATGACTGCAATTTGTCCAGGTTTATTGAGATACATGGAGCAGTATGTCGTAGTATTTTAAAACCTTGAATAAGTTTACTGGTATTTGAGCATGATTTGAATTCAGTAACAAATACAAGAAATGAAACGTATATTCTACTTTAAGATTGACGAGGTTACAACAATTTCAGTTATGTTTTAAACTAATTGAAGTATTCAATTCTGTAACTAATCTCTAAATTGATTGCTGTTTACATCATCATGCATCTCCTTGTGTTTAGAGTAGAGAGAGGAGGAAGATGGTAGAGCCATGTTTAACTTTAAAAGAAAACAGTGAAAAACTCCTGTTTTCAAACTGTATTCTCACAACTGCTCCCAACTTATCCAACTTTGATTTTCCTGTTTATTGTACTGCAGACAAAAACCCAGAGGAGATGAAAAAGCAGAATTCATGCTCATGTGTCATCCTTTGACTTGGGAAGCTTGTTTCTTTGCTACAAATGCATACAGCAGTAGCAGCGCCAATTTTTTGTTTACGTACATAGATATGAGTGCAGTTACACATTGCATATGTGATTCACATTTGGGTTGCATTTGCAATTTCTAATGGTTCTTGTTGTTTGCTGTTATAATCAATCTCGTATTAGGAAAATCAGACTATCCACTTGGACAGTAAATTTTCTTTATCTCATAGTTTAGTGGCGTTGAGCACATGTTTGTGTATTCATCTGAGAGCCTTAAGAGACCGACAGAGTGATTACCTAATATAATGAATTGTGACTTTGAAAATTTTCTTTATATACTCGTAAAGAAAATGCAATATATTTGAACTTCTTTTATTTAATGTTGCATATATATATATCCTAAAGATTTTTCCAGCCCAGATAGTTTTCATCACAATACTTATTACTGAGCATTTCGATCTCTTTCACTGTCAATGATTCTGCTGGTTGATCTTTTAGTAAATCCTTTGCAAAGATGTTTATCCATTTGCGGTTGCTGGCTTGAGCACTCTTCTTCTCTTCAACCTTGGAAGAAGAATCCAATTTTGTTTTTGATGAATTTTCGGTGGTATTTGAGCGTGATTTTTTAGAATTGGCTGCCAATGCTATTACAATTTCTTTCACTCGGATCTGCCGTTCGTGGTCGTTATAATTATCATCATCGTGACCACTGAGCAGCTCTCTCTTAATGTGAAACCAGCTCCTTTCTGCTTGATTTGGATCTTTCTTTTTGAGTTTACAGATGGCGTAGTCATTGACCTGGAGCATGAAGAACTCCAAATCAGTAAGTAATTTATAGCATGTTCCAGAATCAATAATTAATTCATAACCTGTCTGATTATGTTAAGAAATAAAAAATAAAATTCTACTTAAAAATAGTGTTTTAGAATTTTAATGAGTTTGTTTGATATATTTCAACACATAAAAAAATAGAATTCAATGATATATATATATATAGGTTCCACAAGTGAATGAATTAATTTAGACAATGGAATTCTAGAAATAATGAGATATTCTAAAGTTTTTAAAATTCTATTTTTAAGTTTTAAAAATAAATTAAAAATTGAAACATGCAAAATAGAATGAGAATCTATTATTATTCTATTTATAGGTGTACCAAATGTACTCTCGGAGTAATCTATTATTTTTTTGAAAATTTTATGATAACTTTTAAAAGATTGTGTATATATATATATATATATATCAAAATAGACTGAAAAATTATAGTATTTTTTCAGGTTAATTATTCTAAATTTTTTGATGTTTGTCATATTTAATTAAATTATTTTTCACTTTTTAATATTATATTAAGTTATTCTTCACATTTACATCATTATACTACAAAGTTCTTCAGCTTTAAAAATGTTATTTTTTCTTGTTAGTCAAAGAGAATTTAGTCAAAAGTAAGTTTCATATTTTATTGGGTTAATTACTTTAAACTTTCTAATATTTATCATATTTAACTAAATCATTCATCTTTTTTTAAAATATTATACTAATTTATCATTCACTTTTATCTCATTACACTCGAAAGTTTTTCCAGTGTTCATACGAATTGAACGGAATGATATTTTTAGTGTAACGGAGCAAAACGTGAAAAATGATTTAGTATAATATTGAAAAGTAAGAGATAATTTAGTTAAATATGATAAATGTCAAGGGTTTGTTTATAATAATTAACCCTATTTTTTTATTAAAAAAAAAAATAAGATTCCATGCATATTACAAGAAAATTCGCTTTTATAACAATTTTGTGATGAAATTAATATTGCCAAAATATGTGATTTTATTGTAATAAAAATACAATTTATCATAATTCTTATAAAAATTGATTAATTTGTGATAAAATAAAAAATTAATAAATATTTTTATCACAATAAATGAACATAAAAGAAATATAATGACAAAAACTTTTTTGTCACAATATTTTATCATAAAATCAAAATGGCTATTTTTTGACGCCTATGAAGTTATAAATAATGAGAAACTAATTTTGTCATAATAATACTTTTGTTACTATATTTAATTAATCAATAAATTAGTATAAAATTATTTTATCATAATAATTATTATTTATTGTGATAAAATAACTTGTCACAATATATAAGAATAAAAAGACACCAAAATTTAGTGTAAAAATATTTTCATTAAAATTTTAGCATAAAAAGTAAAACTATATATAATGAGAAAATAATTTTGGCATAATAATATTTTTATCAATATGTTTAATTATTAAGATGTTATTAAAATTATTTTATCACGATAAATAATTTTTTATTATAAAATAACTTGCCATAATAAATGAAAAAATGCATATAGATGCTAAGTTTTGATATATCATGTTCATTTTTTTTTAAATAATTAATATCAAAATTAAACCACAAATTAAGTATATAAAATTACTTTTTATTGATATAAAATTTTATATATTCTTAAAAATGATAAATAATATATGCATATCTAATAAATTTTTAAGTACTAAATTAATTTTTCTTAATTTTGGAACAAATTTGTTGATCTTCTTACTATTTGAAGGTAATGTTTTTGAATTTTTATTAGAGTTTATATTGTAAATTGTTGAATACTATATTTCGTCTTTAGATTTGTAATTGAATATATTATAATCATTTTAAGTTTGAATAAAATAACTTAATCTTTCATATTTTTTATTTTATTACTTTTTTAATAATTTTATTTTGAATAATAATTATTGATTATGTGAAAATCAATAAGAATTCTAAGGACTACATCACAATAAAATTAAATAATTAAAGTTTATATTATGATAATCAATTAGTTTTTAAAAGGATATTATTAACTACACTTTAAAATTTTATAGTTAAGTGTGTTGATTATATGATAAAATATCATTTTAAAATAAGTATAGATTTTTATGATAAATTTATTTATCATAAAAAGAATTTTATTATTATAAAAATCTTTTATTGTAATAAATATATTTGTCACCAAATTTATATACTATTGTGTTAAAATATAAATCGTCGCAATATACATATTAAGACAATGTTATTTTGATGAACATGATAACAAATCGATTTTGTCATGATATATTTATGATGAAAAATTTAATATATATTGTGATAAAATATTTTGCAATAAGATACTAAATTTCTTGTTGTGATAGTGTATAGAGACTCATTGGAAAAATTTTAAAACTCCTTGCTGTAATTTTTTTTTTTTAAAAAAAACAAGTCTATAAGTTTCTATATTACCAAAGAAAAATAAGGGAAAGCTGTCCAATGCAGTTGTACATCTGAAGCCCTTGATTTAGCGCCTAATGCACTGTGCAGCCAAATGGTTTGTCTGATAAAGAAGCAAATATATCATGAGAGGAGTTTGGCAGTGATGCATACTGCTATATATATATATATATTACTGTACAATATATATTTACGTGATTAAACGTTAAATAAACATTCAACTTCAATAGAGATTGTTCTCTTAATTTTCACGTCAACTTCAAATTATTGTTATAAACAAAAAACACATGCGTATGTATTGATCTTGATGAAGAATATGTATTGTTGGAGAAACAATACAAGTATTAAACAGTAAACAATGCTACAACTTACATGTGCATAAAGATCGATGAACACTATACAAATCCATAATCCAGCACCCGTCATGCATCGACCCTTGATTCTCATACCGAAACCTCTTCTTGATCGCCAACCGCTCCTTAGTCTGTTGATCTTCAATGGTGTCTGCCTTGCCCACTACTTCCCAACATCCCCCATTAGAGCTAATCTTGTGACAATGTATTGAGCCATCGACGCTTTCCTGCTTAAACTTAGTAAAGAAGTAGGGGATTTCGTTTTCTTCCAATTTATCTCCACCATAAATTCTCCATATCTCCCATGGTTTCTGACTATAAACATCACAATCCTTCACTGCATCATATCGTAAGGATTTTCCAGTGAATTTGTTGTAGAGATAATGGTGAACTAGCTCGTCGTCCTCAGACAAGAATTGGAAACCCATGGAATAGAATGATAATCAACTTTGTATGGAGTGTACATGATTAACTTGTTTAAATATAGCCAACTCAAGTACAAGTAGTACGAGACTACCAAAACCTTTTTACTCTCGGATTCGGTTTCATTTCCTTTCATTTGAATAGCCTTGGGCCGGAAAGCAACGGGCCAAGAACGGTTTGGGCCATTTAATCTCTTATGAATTGGAAGCAACCGGATTCGACGCTGCACTTGTTTTCCCCGCTGTCTGAGTTATATTATCAGAATGGCAGAGGAAGAAGAAGGGTCTCTCCCTCAGACAAAAGAAGATGCTGGAAAGCTTGACATGGATTACCCCCTAAAATCTCCCACTTCGCTTTATTGTTATGTTAGTTATATTTTTTTTCCTTGTGGTTTATGGATTATCGATTTTCCTTCTTCTTTTGGGGTGTTATAGATGCGAACATTATCGTAGAAGATGCAAAATCCGAGCTCCGTGTTGCCAGTAAATCTTTTCTTGCCGTCACTGTCATAACGAAGCCACTGTAACTCTCTTTCTCACTCTTTTTCTTTTATTTTGTTTTCCCCTGCTTTTGTAGATACTTAACACTTTTATTGTGTGTGTTAGAGCGCGTCGAGCAATCCTGTTGATCGTCATGAAATCGTTAGGCACTTGTTTGCATCCAGCCTTATTTTCATAAGCAGATGGGATTGAGCCTTTTAAATTTGGCAGTAGTAATTTTGGACACTGCATGCATGGCTTGAGATTTGGTTTTGGTGACTGTTTTCCGAGCTGATTTTGAATTAAGCCTATAAAACTAACAAATAATGATAGTAGATAGGGTTTATGCATATATATAGCTTTCTGACTTTGTAAAAAAATTCAAAACCATTTACGCAAAAATATAATATTATTTTCAATTATTATTCTTTGTTCTTTTTTCTTTTCTCTTGATGTTTAAGACGGTGTTTTACCTACGCACTCAGCTTTTAATTGACGGTTCTTACACCTATATATCAAATTCAATTGACTCCACTCAGTTGTTATTTCTTGTGTTCGAAATTTGATGCTGACAGTATCTGATTACTCAATTCAATTATTATTGGGTTTTACTCTCGAAATTTTGGGGGGTAAACCGCACGATATTAAACAGAGATATATGTTCAATTTCTTGTCTTTCTCATTATATATTATTAGATTTTGTCTGCGCATATGGATTATTTAATTTGGGGTTAAATAATAGGTGTGTTATACAGGTTATTTGCTCACTTTGCAACACCGAGCAGCAGGTGCCATTTTCTTGACTAAAGGATAAAGCATGTTTTTTTTCCCTTGTTCTTCTTCTTTGCTATGTTAAATAATTTTTTTCCTCTCCTTGTCAGGCCTATTAATGGTAAATACTCAAACCTTTTTGCATTTTCAGTGTTTTACCGAATTCTTGAAAATATACAGTTTTATTCAAGCTTTTCCGGATTTGTTTTAATTTTACATATAATCATATTTGGAGAGGAGAGGTTTACGATTTGATGACATGACTGCAATATGTATTGAAAACCCACAATTAGATGAATTTTATAAAAAAATTTTTGTATTAGATTAATTATTAAAATTATGATGAAATTGGAACTTATTTAAAGAAACTTAATAATATCTGAATTTTTAGAATTTTAAATGTTTATGGGTCTTGCAATTCAAAGAAAAATCTTTAGCCAGCAACTGAGACACTTTTTTTTTTCTTTAAACTTTCTAACTTTTGTTACGAGTAACATTAAAACAAATGCCCCCACCCCCCGAAAAAAAGGGTAAAATTACCTATTTGGTTTGATTAAAACTGTAAAAACGCAAAATAGTTTGGGTATTTAATGTCACTAGGCTTTCTTTTTTTTTTCTTTTTTATTTTTATCAATATCAACTAATCAAGTGCTTCTGTGACCTATATTTTATTTTCAGGTTGCTCAAGTTTGATCAAATTGTGGAGTCAAGAAGGGAGTGTACTTTTGTGATATACGCAAGTTTTATGATGATGATGTAAGAAACTTTTTTGTTACTTAATCTTTTAGATGAAACTGCATATACTTAAAGGTTTTGAATATTCGGAATGCTATGATTGAATTGTGGTACTACTTGATTCTTTGCATTCAGTACAGACAGAGAAAGGCCAGTTTCATTGTGAAGGATGTGGGATTTGTAGGTTAGTGTCAAAGTAATTTATTTCGTAGCTCCTTTCATTTGTTAGGGCACATGTTTTCTGCCTCTTTACATCTTCAATTTGATTTCAATTGTGCTCTTCAGAGTTGGGGTAGGGACAAATTTTCCCACTGCGAGAAATATGGTACACAATCTACTTTGTTTGGTCTTCTATTCAGTTGCTTGTTACTTTCCTGATTTGCTATTTTGTTTATGGCAAGTAGTTTCTTTTCTTCTACCGCATGAATTTAAAGTTGCAGAATGATGTTGATGTTTCTCAGCTTGCTATGCCTTGTACACTGACAGTTATACTCTGACAATTGTAATAATTTCATTTTGAAGAATTCTAAGCTAATCCAAGTTTACCTAGATTTTTTTTTTTGAAAAAATTTATTATAGATATTCAATGAGGGAAAGTTAAGGTTTGTCAAAATTTTTGGAATGTGTTCTTCTGTGGTGGATTGATTATTCTAGGTCTTCAAGATAAAAACTAAGATTAATTTAAACCATTGGAATCTTTATATAGTTGAACTTAAAGTTAAAATTCTTGAAATTTTATTTCTAGTGCTAATACCTAATCCCCATGTAGAAATGAAAACAAGATAATTAAGTCAATTTTTCTTTCTGATTATTCATTGCATCCTTTCGTTCCATATTATTGAACGCTGGAAATTTTATGATGAAGGTTTGATTACATTTCTTGAAGTGTTTATCTGAACTTGTTACTAGAATCAATGGAATGATAAGGAATAAGCATTAATTAGTAGCTATCTGCAAGTTGCTTATTCGTGAACTGAACAATTTTCATCACCTTATAAAGAAAGATATATCATGGGTACAATTAATGATGATTTCAACTCATTACACTTGTTCAAGTTGGTATCCAGCTAGTGGCTGCCTCTTCATTGCAGGAAGATGGCTACTAACAATAATGATGATGCAGTGACATGATATTTATTGTTGCTTTCTTACTGCTGCTTTTCCTTTTGTTGTGGCATTATTCTGTAGTCTATCCTTTAGTAGTGCTTGTTTTTCTTGTTAGTGATTGACTATATGACGCATCTCAATTTGGTCATGGAAGTATACATATTACTTTGTGGACCTTCAGACGCTGTTTTCCCTTCTCTTATGATTTTGAGTGTGATAGGTTCTTGCTATCAAGTGGAAGACAATCACTCATGCATTGAGAACTCCATGAAGAATTACTGCACAGTCTGTTATGAGGTTTGTAATTTGGTCATTGCTGCTGTTGAAGTATTCATCAGAATTCAATGTTATAACAACCTTGCACTGTGACAACAGTATCTTTTTAACTCAGTTAAAGGTCCAACAGTTATGAAGTGTGGACACATCTTGCACATAGATTGCTTTCAACAAATGGCCAAAAAAAAATCAGTAAATTTCTAATATATGTTGTAGTGGTTTATTTCTTTCTTTTGGTTTAGACAAGTCAACTAGCCATATGTTGCATATAATGTGGCGAAGTCATTACCCAGGTATCGTTGTCCACTTTTCTCCAAGACTCTGCTGAATGTCTCATTATTGGAGAATACTAGATCAGGAAGTGTGAAAATCTTTCCTTTATCAAGCTTAAGCATTAGTTCAGTTTGAAATTAAAGTGTAAAACTGTATCATGTGAGCCAAAACATGCTTTGATCAGTGGTTATGTATGCAGTTTAAATTGGCTGCAGTTGTTTTAGGACTGCATTATTTGGTAGCAAATTGTTGCAGATTTCTATTGGAGTATTTCTCTGTTTCCCATACGTAATGGTTGTATGTCAATCCAAAAATTCTTAAGTTGTACTTCACTGAGAGATTTTGTTGTCACCTGGCACTCTGAAATTTTAAACTGTGATTTGAGAAGAACTAGTGTGCTGGAACACCATACTGTATCAACTGGATTTGCTACTTTTGTTATTAATTTTTTATTTTAAAACAACTGAATATATGTACTTATTTTTATTAGTTGATCTCTTCAGTCAATTATATGTTGTAAAATAAGCTATGGATGGCATGCCAATTCCAAAGGTCATCTGGAATGGGTAAATAAGTTTGATGGCTTGATGCTGAATTGCTATATTAGCAAATGTGCTTCCAGTTCCACTATAGCCTTTATGGTTTTAGTAGCTTGTGCATGGCTTGATTTCCACTGTTTATGTCAGTTCTTAATAATTGTCTATTTTGTTGGGGATGTTAAATTTGAGCTGCTGGGTTTTGGTTTTATTCATCAATTTGAGCACTACTGACATAAACAAGTAAAAAAAATTTGAACTTTTTTCAAATTCCTTTTACCCAAGCTTAAATAAGTGCTTTTGGGAGACTATAATTTTCAAATTCCTTTTATCCTTGAATGCATGCATACTTCTGCTATCTGCTGCTAAGACTACTTAATTTTTTGTTACCAATTATTAAATAATTGCTTTAATTTTATTTTTAGTTGCTTTTGCTTATAATTGTTAGTATCATTTTTTTGGTTGTTTCATATATGTTCTCATTCTGAAATAACATTGTGAGGCTTTTTTTTTTTTTTTTTGGGCAGATTGAAGCTGTTTAAATGCCTGAGGAATACCAATATGAGGTAGTATTTTCATCCACATTTCCTTTTTTTTTTTTTCGGTTGAGTTGCCACTAAGTACAAGCATGCAATGAGTATGCCTCTATTATTCATCCACATGGCACATGTTTCTTGTTTATTTTGCTCCTAGTTAAGCAGCAACTCCAAACGTTATTTAACCTCCAAGTGTCGGTTTATTGCGGTCCCATTTATGAGTTGAAAGAGATGAAAAGAAGATATCATGCTATATACAACCTTGACGTGTTCTTCACTAACCTCTGGAGGGGAACCTCCTTAATTTATTCTGAAGGCAGAATGTTTATGCATTTATCTCCCATCAAATAAAACCCTATAGTAGTGATTTATGTTGCTTAGGGTGCATTTAATTTGTTACTTTAAAATACCACTTCATGGATTTGGGGTCTATCTCATATTCAATGTTAAGAAAGATGGAATTCCTGACTTGGATGTCCCTTGTTGATGTACTTCAAGTCCTTTTTTTTTTCTTTTTTTTTTTTTTCAAACCTGGTTTAGAACACACACAAACATCCAATTATGTTTATGTACATGCATAAATGTTCAGTCACTTTATCCGGTGAGTTACATGATACAATCTTCTGAGTTTGATGGATATTTTTTGCAGGTTTCAATTTTATGCAACGACTGCCATGAAACCAGGGCTAAAGTGTAGTCACTGCCAATCATACAATACATGAAGGATTTCAACAAATGGTGAGCTCGAATGCTGATAACTAATTAGCAATGCATATTGGAATCGGATGCTTCTTACACAGCTAACCTTATGGTAGGCATAATATTGATCTTGGGGAGTTTTCTTGTATTCATGATACCTAATAGCCTCAAGAAAAGAAAAAAAATTGTTTGTTTTAATTAGGCCATGGTAAATTCTCTCTCGTATGAAATGGAGACGATATTAGTTGATCTATGTGACCTATATGGCATAAGTTTGAGAATGAGTCGCTTTTTTTTATATCAAAAAAATAGAAATATCATTGATGTAAAGGGAGAAGTAGAAGAAAACAACTACAACATATAACTATATACCATAAGATAATTAAATTCCATTTTTTTTCAGTACGTTCCTGTTGCATGCAGCTTTATAGTCTTGCAAATATAAATTCAATCTGAAGTAGGTAAAATGAATTTTATTAAAAAAAAATTGTAAAGAAAATAAATTTTGAACTAAAATTAAATTAAATGCTCTACAATTTTAGCTTCAAACATAAAATAGCAGAGAGGTAGAAAGTATAGATCTGAAGGTCACATAAAAAGAGATTGTCAAAAAGAGATGGACGAATGATGCAATTCTCAATTTGAAACAAAAAGATGAATAAGCCTAGGATTAAAATGCTTATAGAGATATCGAAGGGCTATTCGTCCGCTCGGGCGGCAACGCATAAAGGCTTGTAGAAAGTAAACTAAAGGAGAAGAGTTAAAGAGATCCTAACAAACAATCTCGTAGCTTTCCTTCAAACTTTGTCATGTCAGACATGTGATCCATTATTATCATTTATCAAAAGGAAAGCCATCTATGGCACCTTTGGGTATCTCCTATCTTATGCTCTGTAAAATGGTCAGGCAGTTTTGCGTCAAATTCCTTTTTGTTTCTTCCACTAATTTAATATTTCAACTCAAAATCTCATTATTTTTTTAAAAAATAATTCTAACATTATTAAATTAAAATTCTTTATTCTAACAAATTTTTTAATCACAATGAATATTAGATCGAGTCAATTTATTTGATCTAATTTTTATTGAAAATCAAATCAATTAAATTTTATATTTTTCAAAATTGAATCAAATTAAAATTTTAAAAAATTAAATGAATGAAGCGAATAAATCAAATTGTCAATTTATAAATTAATTCGAATTGAATTCATAAAATTTTAGTTTGCTTTCATTTGATTTTATTAAAATTATATGTATTTTAAGTTGGTTTAATTTAAATTTTTAGTAAATTTATTTTATTTAGAAAATCAATTTCAAAACTAAAATTAAATTTTTGTAAATTAAAAATTGAATTAAATTATAATTAAAAATTAAACTAAATCAATAGAATCATATTGATAAAATCGATTAATTTGAGCGAATTCGTGCTCAAATATCTCTCATGGACAGAAAGTTTAGTCCCCACTCCTTAATAAATAAATATCTATGATTGGTCAGAAAAGTGGCGTGAAACCAAATATCTATGATTTGGTCAGAACAGTGGCGTGAAACCAAAATCTTGACAAATGTGCCATCTTTTATACGCTCCTTTTGTACATCTCCTCTTGGCCTTGCTGGGTGTTTCATTAACCTCACAAATCCAAGAAGCTAAGCAAAGTTCATTTATGATTCAGTTTTGCTTCTCACCAATTCATATAAGGATATCCTAACCATTCTTCACCTAATGGATCGATACCAAAACCGTTGTCTTCTAATTCCACATCTTCAAGAATACCATCTGAAATTTTACTTCTAGTAGATGTAATTAATACTAACGTTTTCTTTATGATACGTATGAGGATAGGCTTGTAAGATTCTGGTATTGGGAATCAACGAGGACACTCCAGCTGAGGAGAGGCAGAGCAAAGCATTACTAACGTTCAACCAACTTCAAGGCTGGACGCTACAATTCACTATAATGTTCTTCCCTATTTGGGTCCCAACACATTAAGTGACTGATTTTGACATTTCCCTTTTCTTTTTTTTTTTTTAAAAAAAGATTTTTTTCGGGAATTGAAACTTTCCTTTTTCTTTTTCTACACAAAATACACAATAAATAAAAAGAGCAAAATAGAGTTGTATGTTATAAAAGAAAAAAGGGGGAAAAAGATCATGTCTTTTCCCAGTGCACCAAAAATATTATACCCAAAATTAAGACACTTCTTCGTGCTCACCAAGTAATGATAAGATTTTATCTTTTTCTTCCCCTTCTCTCTATTTCTCCGTTTATCCCTACTTAGACTAATCACTATTAGTGCCGTTTTAAGGCTATTATTATGCCGTTTTTTAATCCCAAACCAGAGAGTGATTACCTCCACAACACCATGAAACCCCAACAAAAGCGACTCTGCGACTACTGCAACGACACCACAGCTCTCCTCTACTGCAGAGCTGACTCCGCTAAGCTCTGCATCTCATGTGACCGTCAAGTCCACTCCACTAACCAGCTCTTCTCCAAGCACACTCGCTCTCTCCTATGCGACGCATGCCACTCTTCTTCCGCTTCCATCCTGTGCGAAACAGAGCACTCTGTTTTCTGCCATAACTGCGATTGGGAAAGCCACCGTCTTTCTTCTCCTTCTGCCGTCCACCACCGCCGCCCGGTTGAGGGGTTTAATGGGTGTCCATCGGTGGCCGAGTTAGCCGTTGTTGTTGGGTTTGAAGACGTGGGTGATAAGAAAGCTCTGTTTTGCAGTGATGGTTTGATGGGCTCTGGACTTGACGGGTCGGGTTCTGCATATGGATATTCGGATTTGTTGGTTTGGGATAGTCCTGCTGTTGTTAGCATTGATGATTTGATCGTCTCGAGTGATTCGGGTCAGAATTTGCAGGCCTTAGGAGTGCCTCCTCTGCCCAAGGCAAGTTCTTCTTGTTTTTTTAAATTTGTTAGCATATACTATTGTGTTTTGGGGTTTTAAAGGCCGTGCCTTTTTGTTGGAAATGGAAACGAAATGCAAATCCTGGAACTATTCGTTGATTGGTTTACAAAGAAGTCAAATATTTTTAGTGTTTCGTGCGATTGATTGACTTCAATTTTAGGTGAGTTTGAAGTATTAATTTTGATATTCTTTTTTCGAAGTAATTGTTTTTGTTGGGATATGAACATTAGAATTAGATGCTCGAGTGCATGAGCTACCCTTTTTTTTTTTTGGGAGTGTTCGTTTTTGCTGTTAGTGTGGTATTGACTCCTTCATTTGTCTTTTAGATGGAAGTTTATTTAGTTTTTTTATTTGATTTACAAATTTATGTGCATCTCTAGTTATTGACTTGATATTCAACATGAGGTAGAATGGACAGAACTTGTTTACTGATCAGCCATTCCACTTCCTTTTTTCGTTTCTATGGAAACTATTTTCTAATAATTTACTTGAATTTTGCTCATCCATGGATTTCTTCTATTCCCCATTTGAAATGAGAGTCCTTAAGTTTTAAATATTTGTTGAAATTGTCCTTAGACTACTGTGATTTTGACGTGGGTCACAGTGTTATTCCTAAATCAGAATCGAAATACTATTTGTGGGCAACACAAGGAGGAAATACTTCGTCAGCTTTGTGAACTAGCAAGGTTGGAACCTGACTCAAATTGTGAATTGCCAGACACTGAACTTATTGGTGTGTTCCAGTCACCGGCTGATGGAAAAAATATGCAGCCACGAAATATGCATACAGGTTGTGAGGCAGATTCAGGGCTGTTTTCATTCCCTCCCTGTGAGGTATAGCTTCTTTCCTGCTTCAAGTGTTTCAAAATTAACTTGTTAATGAGATTGGTTTGAGTACTTTGGATGTATATTTGTAATTCTGGCTCAATCAGCATATAGCTTCTCATATGCTTGGGCCTTTCAGGTTAACTTCCATGGTTAGCTTGACACATTTTTGAATAAAAATGTTAAAGTAGCTAATCAACTATGCCTTTGTGCAGGAAAATATATTTCGCTGGTTTAGTGATGATACTGGTGAAGGCGGAAATCAAGATTCTCTCCCTTCCACTCTACTGAGAAACAACTTGGAGGAAGACTCTGTTGTACCTGACAAGCAGCCTGCTATTGATGTGGGTGCAATTCGCACCAATGGCAGTGAAGAAGTGAAATCAGAATATCCTGTCTCTACCAGAATGATATTTTTCCCAAAAGTTGGATCTCATGAATTAAACAGCCAGGAGAGGGACTCTGCAATATCACGGTATAAGGAAAAGAAAAAAACAAGAAGGTAGTGCACAGTTTTTTTCCCTACAAGTATGATGATTTGGCCAGTTCTGTGTTTCTAATTAAAGTGATTAGTTCATGCCTGCTTAAAGTTTTCATTCCTAAGATTCTCAAGAGTATGTAAAGGTAGGTTTGAAATATAACCTATAGATGGTGAAAGGACATTTGCATGCTTTTTTTGTATTGAAATAGCTGAGAATGATTCATGGTTTGTTTCTTCTGCATGGGATAAATTGAAATTGAAGATGCAAGAATCTTTAGAAGTAGAGGTATTTCTGAATAGGCTTTATTCATTTGATGGGCATTTGATTAGTGATCTCTCAGTAATGTTACAATCTTTAACTTCTTATAGATCCTGAATGATTGGACTGTTAAGACTTCGAATTGATGTTACAGACTCTGATAGAGAAGATGAAAGAATGTGTGAAGTCTGAAACATGAAACATTAATGTGAACTAAGTTGTAGAATCATTGCATTATGTGGAAAAAGGGTAGTTGATCAGCTTGAAGCAGTACAATAATGAATTTTAAGCTAACAATCGTTTAATGAAAAACAATAGGTATGATAAGCAAATACGGTATGAGTCAAGGAAAGTTCGAGCAGAAAGCAGAACAAGAATCAAGGGACGCTTTGCTAAGATGGACCGCTAAATGGTAGGCAATCATTTTTTCTACCTCACATTTTCTGCTTGTCTGAGAGGAAGTTGAGGAGCAGCTTATAGCATAATTCTGTGATCTTTTCATGCCTGATAATATACTATATTGTCATCTGTTAAAGCAGCAGATACCGGAAGCTTCAGGTTTAAATTACGATAGGAAACACAGCCACAAATACTGGATAGATGACTGAGATTGCGCCATGCAGCCACATCCTTGACATGGAAGGATTGTTAGATATTATACAAAATGTCGATGAACTATTTTATTATTATTATTCAATGTGTATTATTATCATGAAATATAAAAATCTGTGACTTTAGTTCGGGTTTCTTTCCTTGTATAAGGAAAATGTGAAATGTAGGGTGCATATATGTAGAGTAGAGATCGCATGTTAAAGAAGGGTGAGATTTTGTTCACTGTTAAAAAGAAATATTAGAAGCATCCATTAGTTTTTGTTCCACTAAGATTAACATCACTAACTCTATAAGTAGGTCTTCATGCAACATATCCTTCTTTTTATTTATTCGTTTCCTCTTAATTAAGACAAGCTCCAATTTGATCTTCGAAGTAATTGTAATTAACATTGTGGTGTGACCAAATTATTGAAAAAAAAAATCATTTAACAGCTAAATGGGAAAATAGAGAAAGGTTATATATTTTATGGATATTTATTTGAATATTCAATTCAAATTTTATGGAGCTAGAGCTTGATTAATAAGTCAAATTCAAGCGTTATACAATTTAACTCGATATCGAATATATAGGTTTTATTTATTTTTGTCTAATGCATAATGTTAAAATTGATAAAAAAAAAATTATTTTGGGCTCAAACTTGAGATTATTTAAATTTATCTGAGTTTTAATTTGAATTGACATATATATATATATATATATATATGTTGATCAAGTTAATTCAAATTAAGTTTGAAATTTTTTAAAACATAAATAACATTTTTATCTTTAACAATAATTGATTTATAGGACAAATCAAAGAAAAAAATCAGCTGGATTGCACTACTAGAAATGTTTTACAACCAAAATTTAGAAAAAAAAAAAAAAAGGCATAATCTCCTCAACAGAAAGACGGTAATGATGAACACAGAAGAAACACGTGGGAATTGGAATTCCAAATCAAAATAAGTTACCGGATCAAGACTCAGGACTCCCAGAGCTCTCTTCTCTGTTGCATTGCAGCTAAAAAAGCGTTCAAATACAACGGCCAGTGGGCTCTTTCTACGTCACGTTCGAACTCCAGCCCTTGCCAACACGTTTAAAGTTTAACGGGGAAGTTATCGTTTTGTTGCGCCTTAGTTTTTGTCGTTTTTGGTCTTATTAGTCATCAGTTATGACACGTCACCCAACTGCTCCAGCTGCTTACACCTGTACTCACCAAAAATATTTATTTTACTATATTTGATGGAAGAAATCATATATACAGTTCAAAAACCTTACTTCTACAATAATAATTCAATCAATAATCATAAATACGATGATCCTTTGGTTAACCGACTCGAATTTCATATTAGTTGAATTTTTCTGTTTTTAAAATATTAATTGCATCGCGTCAAACTGTGATTGAAAATTGAAATTAACAAAGATTGAAATATTCAATTGGATTATAATTGTTATTTATAATTTATACATTATTATTTTCCAAATTATTAGTAAAACTACAATTTTAATAATATATTATTACCAAAAGCAATTAACTTTCATATATCATTATTAGGAAAAATTTATTACAATTAAATATATTATTCATAATTCATAGATATTGATTAACATAATTTTAGTTAGTCTGATTATTTTGGTTTCCAATTTTCTAAATAACCAAGCTGATAATCAAAATCGAGTTTTATAGAAATTAATAATAAAATCAAACTAAAACTTGAATTTCTATTATTGAAACCCAAATGATGACTACCCTAATCATAAGTTTTTTTGTACACTAATAATTTTTTTCATTAATTTGATTCATGCATTAAAATGTTACACGAATCTAGCATAGAATTTTTATTATTATTATTATTATCATAACCCGTCTTTTAATGCTTTTTGATGTCTAGATTTTTTCTTTTTATTGAATAATATAACTTCACTCCCTACTATTGAAAAAAGAAATTATATTTTTTGGATAACTTGGGTATTTTAGGTATATAAGTATTGACACTCGCATATAATAAATTTGATATATATACAATAGATCTCATTTCATGTAAGTATTGGTAAATAGAAGAGTGTATATATATTCAAGTGTAGGTAAAAATTTTTAACACTAGCTAAATAGTCAAATAAATTAATAATTGTACCATTAAATCAATGAATCTTTTTCTAAACTTATTTATGAGGAAACCTTTTATCACTTCCTTTTTTTTTTTTTTTATTTAGAATGGTCAATGGAAGAAAAATCCATAAAACAAATTAAGAAAGTATTGAGATGGACTCTTAAAAATAATTGATGAAAGCATAAAATTTTTATCGAACTTGAAAATTAAGTTTTATAAGATGGAGAATTAATTCACACTTTATGAAAATTTAAGGAACTAATTTTATAATTTTACCATACATTTGTTGTCATATACTCACTCACTCTTCACAATATTTCACACTTCATTTTCTTATTTTGGATACTCTCACTTTACATAACTCACTATTCATTTATTTGGTGCTTCATCTGTCTTGGTACATTCAATACATAGATCAAAATACACCCATTTATATGCTAAGAAAATCGTGAAGGATAATTTTAGATGTAACAATTTGGATCAGTAGTTAATGCCTTCTAGTTTTTTTCTTATAAATATTTATGTATTTCTAGTTTAATACCTTCTAGATTAATAATTTGGCACTTTTTATTAATTATTTAATAATTTGGCATTAGCTACAAGTTGATAAAGAATTCTAAATTTTGATATTTTAAAATAAACAATGGTTGCGTTCTCAACAGAAATGATCTATCCAACACAAAATTTTATGTATTATGCATCGAGTTAAAGAGGCCAACATGTAGGAGGATCATCCGAGTCATGCGTTCCCATAGTTTCATAGTGGGCGAACCAACTCATATGCATTGCTTTCCTGTAACCATATAGTAGATCATTCACACTCCAATTACGAGCAGTGCCCAAAGAGTCGTTTACCAACTCTACATCGAGACTAATATATGCTCACAAACGAGCTGCTATCAATCTCCCAAATAACATGAGTAAAACTTTTGTTCCAGGCATCATAAAACCACAAAAACCCTCCAAAGCCCAATTCTTGTTAGTTATTTTATTATTTTTTCTTTGGTTCCAATTCTTGGAGTGGAAATTATTAGTTCCAAGAAACAAACGCTACATTTTCTTTGCCCTTTACATGAAATCACACGTCAAGTAATTGGCAATTAGCAACAGCAAAATACCAAGTGTAAAGGCTGCAGAAATGAGCTGATATATGCATGCCCTTTTTTTTTTTTTTTTCAAATTAAAAAGCTTCAAGCAAATATTAAGCAAGCTAGCCATTAAAAAGCTACTATTAGAACTCATCAACAACACACTATCTAGTTAGCGTACAAAATATCCCGGAACGGTTTTCCTTAGCTGATCAGTACAAAATGTGCAAAGAATGATCATAGTATAAAGTTGCCAAGTCATCATCAAATAAGCTTCAACTTTATTACCCTATATAAGGATATTTATTTCTATAACTTGTTGCATTCAGTTCATATATACAGATATATATGTACACTTTTGTGGTGGCTTCAATAGCTAAGTGCAAGAGCTTCAAAATTTTAAGAAATGGCACTCCATAACCATGGCCTTGTTCTTGTTTTTGGTCTTCTTGGTACCTTCTCTCTGTTAAGATCATATTAATCATTAAATAATAAGCTATTGACTGGGGTTCTTATAAATCATCTGATGATTTTTCTTTTTTTCTTTTTTTTTTTTTTTTTTACATATTTTTAGGTAATGTGGTGTCCTTCTTCGTATATTTGGCCCCATTGTAAGTTCCCATAATATGGGTTTTTACATGTGATCTCATATATATACATATATTATACATGGTTTCATCATATTATTTATTGTCTTTGCAGGCCAACCTTTTACAGAATTTTCAAGAAAAAATCAACAGAAGGATTCCAGTCCATACCTTATTCAGTAGCACTGTTTAGTGCCATGTTAATGTTGTATTATGCCTCTCTTAAGGTAGATGCCTATATGCTCATCACTATCAACTCCATTGGATGCGTTATAGAAACCATCTACCTCATCATCTACATGATATATGCAACCAGGACCTCAAGGGTACATTTATATATTTTTTTACTATATATCCTTTCCCTATCTTATATGCGCATATATGCTTATATATACATGCAGTTTCATTATTAGCCATGCATAATGCCATTAATTTGCATGCAGATTTATACGTTAAAGATACTTGTGCTATTCAACACGGTGAGTTATGTATTGATCATAGTGTTGACATCCTCATTCACACATGGTTCCACGAGGAAGAAAGTTGTTGGGTGGATCTCCCTTGTCTTCTCTGTTAGTGTATTTGCTGCTCCCCTTAGTGTCGTGGTATGTTCAAACTCATAACAATCCAAATTGTTGATAATAAGTGAGTAAATTGCTAATCTTTTTTCTATATATATGCTTAACTGATCTTGCAGAGGCTTGTTATAAAAACAAAGAGTGTAGAATTCATGCCTTTCTCATTGTCATTCTTCTTGACTCTTTGTGCTGTTTGCTGGTTGGGCTATGGCCTTGCGGTGCGTGATTTATTTATTGCTGTGAGTCACTCATCACTCCTTACCCTGGCCTATTCGTATATTACTATTTTTCCTAATTATTGAAATAAATCCTTGATCCGCTTAATATAATTAATCATTCAGACACCAAATTTCCTTGGATTGGGATTCGGAATAGGTCAGATGATACTGTACATGATATTCAAGAACAGAAAGAATGAGATCTTGCCAGAAACCAAATCACAAGAACTAGCAGCTGCAACTGATGACCCTCAAAAGACTAAAGCTGAGGAGAATTCTCATGAACCAAAAGAAGAAGCAGTAGTGGATGTCGACGATCAAAGGGTAGCCACTAATGACAAAGCAATACAGGAATCAAGCGAACTCAATGTATGACTGCTGACTTTATATATTGTCAGCATGAGTACACATACATACATATTACCCTCATATGTATGTTTGATTTCCAAAGATGGCATTGCTCTAGAGAGGCAATGAGTTATAGAATTGGACACAGTGAATTACATAAAAGTTTTTTTTTTTTTTTAGGGGGGGCGGTGGTTTCTGTCACTATTTGAGCTCTACACTGATCATACTCTCATTTACATATATGTATGTATGTGGATGTAGCATTTTCGGGGTTTTTGTCATTAATAAATCAATTTCCAGCAAAAACGAAGACGCAAAATGCAATAATAGCCTTTTTCTTCTCATCTTCCAATTGCCAACTCAAAAGTAAAATATAAGTAGTTTGAAAATTTTCTTGCAAGTCTTTAAAATATTACATGTAAAGGGGAAAGGTTATATTTTCAAGGCTTTAATATATATAAGATGGTTAGCTTTATATAATAGTTGACGGTAAATGATGTAGCATATATAACTGGTTTTTTTGTCTTATATATATATATATATATAATTTTTTTTTTTTTTTGGGGGGGGGTTGTCATGTATACAATGATAATTCCCTCATTATTTAAAAAAAAAAAAAAAACCTCCAAAAGAATTTTGGCCAATTCAGGTATGAGTTTCTTGTTAAACGTCCACTTCGTTTCTTTTCCAAGGAAAAAAATGATGAAATATAGAAAGAAAAAACAGATTTTGTCATTTGCAAGTCCAAAAATATAAGTAATTATCTATAACTTAAGTAATTAACCAAATCAAACAAAATTAAGGTGATATACAGTGTAATTAAGTCCTAACAATATCATTAGCAGCTAGATATAGCATTTCTGTTACTCATATTTGCTATGTGATTATTTTGATCCATCGGTGAACGACCACTGATTTCTAAGGGCAATTTTCAAGATAGTCATTCATAAACATTCCCATAGATTTTTTTTGTGATACTTGCGTGCATATTTTAGTAGTAATTAATTTTATAACATTAATTTTGTAACAAATTTTGATTTTCTTAAAATATAGTATTTATTCAAATTAAAATTCTATGACGCCATACCCTTGAAGTATTTTATATTTCCAGGTTAAAAAATGAAAGCTTCATTTGCCATGAATAAACTACTCCATTTGTTGTGTAGAGAGAAACTATATGGAAATACAAGTAATAAAATTGTTTGGGTTTATCATTTGACACTCATCACTTCTAGCTTGTCTAATAATGTTGAAATTGAACAAGAAAAGAGCTCAAACTATATGGTTCTTTATTTGCCATTGATTTAGTATATAAGGAGCTTTACGTGTGTAATATATTGCAACATTAATGTATTCTGTATAAGTTTACCAACACATCATGAAAAGTTAATAAAAAAAGCCCATATAAGATTTTTAATTATTGAAAAGTTGGTTTTAAATACATTTCTTATAGTGTTATAGTAATTTCGGATTGTAGAATTTGTTTATTTTCTTAATTGTCTATGAAGCCTTAAAATCTTTTTGATGCCATGAAACCTTGAATCGTTACTTGGCCTTGGCCATATTATTATTAAAAGGTAAGATGTATAAAAGAAAGTTTAAAATAATAATTGGTGCGCACCGCACAACGATGTTCCCGCAGGCATCTGAACACTATCGATCGTCTATCTCTCCCTTTTGTCCATCGCTCGAAATTAGGGTTTCACCAATTTGATTGATCAAGCAACAACTTAAACGGTAAAGAAAGATAATTCAATGAAGAATAGGATCGCAAAAGAAGATGAAGAAAAGAAGGAGAAGATCAGCGGCTCTGAACGGATGAGCATGAAAAAGAAGAACATGGTGAGATTAGGAGGCCCCGGTCTTTCTCTTGAAGCCTTTACTAAAGCTAAATCTATCACCAATCAATACAATCCCGCTCTTATAAGTATAAATTTCTTCTTTTTTGGTGCCCTAGTGCTGATGCTTTGTTTTTTCTTTACTTAATTTCAGGCTATTATGTGATTTCTTGTTGCATTTAGTAGTATTTAATTTCAAGCTACCTGTGAAATTTATGGTTCTTGGTTTTGGGTTAGTTGAAAGTTGTAAAATTCCTACTTCTTTCTGCAACTGGACTCTTTGAATATTCTTACTTTTATTAGTTTTGAGTATATACATCTGCCAGCCGAGAAATATGTTTATGCCTTAAAGGGTTATTTAGAAACCCCACTGATGATTGATTGAGATGGTAATGCCAATGGTATGAAAGTTTTATCCTGAAAACATTAACTTTCAAATAAAGCTGAAGTTTTGTCTACATTTACTAATTTTTAGCCTGGGATGGGCCTCTAAGTATATGTATATGGCAAGAATAGGTTAAATATGCAGGGGTTCAAATTTTCATTAAAATAATTCGATGATTTTGTTTTGTCTTGTTTATTGAAAATTTTCTGTGTTTGCCATCAGAGAAGCATAGAGAGTTCTATAAGAATGCAAAGTATGTGAGCAAGTTTAAGAAAAAGCTTAAGTGACAAAGTCAGCAGGATGATCTCTCCTCAGCTGTTGGACCCTTGCAGGTATATAAAACCATTATCTTGATCACTTCATTTTCATAATATATTTATGCTTTAGCACTCTCTTGAATCCTGCTTGTTAGTATGCCGTCAGGCAAACTGTATTGCGCTTATGTGAAAACAGTTGGATTTGTGGTTTAAAGGGCATTAGATCATGGCTAGGATTCGATATTGAAATGCACAGTTAGTTTTGTTAGTTTCAGTTAATCAAACAACTGACAGGCAATATGCTGGATGATAGGATTCCATTGGCTACAAATCTTAAATTCAGTTTTGGGTGTCCAAATGCACTCAAGGTTTACGTACATGCAAAAATTGAACTTTTCATTAACTGCTTTAAGTGTTGTCACAGGATGATGATGAAACTGGGGAAGGTAGTAAAATGATTAAAAAGAATAGGAAACATAAGAATGGTTCACTAGGTTTGAGAGAATTGTATGAGAAGCAGCACAAAGAGAGAGCAAGCAAGAATCGAGAGGGAAGCACTTATGAAAGCAAAGAAAGAAGAAAGAGAAAAGGCTAAAGCTCGTAGAAAAGCTGAAAGAGAGAAAATGCTCAAGAAGACCCGGCATGGTCAGCCTGTCATGAAGTATAGAATTGAGCATCTCTTGCAGAACATTCAAGGTTCGAATTAGACTTGTGTAGGGAACTATTAGGATGCTTGCATAGCTAACAAAAACAATTGACTGTCAAATTTTCGGCGTTATTGTGATATTACTTCTGGAAACATGATGGACTAAGTGAGTTGAAGAATTCTGAGGGAAAAATTTTGATATGATACTGGAGGTATATTGGTGTTTGGTTACTTGGTGCCATGTTCAGTTTATATGATGATTGAATAAATTATTTCTCAATTCTCACTAATTTTCTTGTGCTCATTTCAACAAGGTTCGCTATTATGTGCATCAGATTCACATAATTACAAGTTCAATTTATGAGGTTCTTTCTCTTATGAGCAGATAGAAATGCCAAAACCCATTGATAATGCTATTGAGATAGAGAGAGAAAATAGCTAGCAATAAGAGAACAAAAAAAAAAAACACCAGTTTGCTTTATATCACAGAACAGTATAACACACACAAAAAGCTCCCCCGCTCGTTATTCTGAAACTATATTCTAATTCTGAACATTACTAATGGGACCATTTTACTCTTAACTCAAAAGTCTTGTGCCGGATCAGCAGCAGGATGAAAGGAAGTCATCAGCTATAAAACACTAAGATTAAGATGCACATGTAATAGACCTGACAACACCGGGGAAGGTTCAGAAAGGCAACCTTATGCGACTCGATGGACCACAAAATAGCGGCGTGGACGAGGGATACAAGTGGCCATGACGGCGAGAGCAATGACGACAGCCATGACAAGCCCCTTTAGATTCGAATCACTTCCCTCACACAATTCAGAGCAAACAAGGCTCCCCATCTTCAGCGACTGGTACACTGCTTGGACTTTGCTTCTTCCCTGTTTTCTAAAATGGTAAGGCAGCGATATTAATAGATGATTTTTTTTTCTTTTTTTTTGGAGAGGGGGCAAGGGGTTTTTCAGGTCCAAGTCAGCGTGGAAAAATAACTCGATTCACAAATTAAATGTTCACGTTTTATAATTATTTATAAATATTAATTAAATTTTTTAATTTTATTTTTTATAATAATTATTTTTTAAAATATATTATAATTTATAAAAATAATTAATTAAAAATAAAATAATTTTTTATTTATGTAATTACATTTATTAAATATAATTTTTATTATTTGTGTAAAAATTTTATACTGACATCATTGATATCGTTGATACAGGCTAGTTGGATTTGTCCTAAGCAGTACTTTGATATGACGTAAGCTTGGCTCTCATTGGTTAATCCAACTCTAAGGATAAGTCAAGGTCGTTTAATGATCATAAGACCATTTCTATCCGAGGAGGACATTTCAGAAGAGGGAAAAGTCATCGGCGTATTAGGGATTTTCAGGTGTAACCATTTCCTGGTATCTTCCTCTTACAATCATAGCGGATTTATTAAATTTAAAAAAATAAAATAAAAGGCTTTATACTTTAAAAGCCCAAAGTTGCATGTAGACTCTTGAATTATTGTTCTATGAATAATTGGCCCTTTAAACTATTTTTTATTCGGCTGAGACATTTTTTCTTTTAAAGAACGGGACAATTAAACTCTTTCATTATATTAACAATAAAATCAGTCTATTTTTTCTCATATGTGAAATAAAGAGTCTCCATTTCTTCAATAAAAAAGTAAAACGTGTTAACTGGAATCCACTAATGTGAATTAAAATCATATGTTTAGGAAAAAGTATAAAATTCTACTTTATAATTTTTTTTGATAAATATGATTTTGTAATTTATTTATTAGCAAAATTTTATCTTATAGTATAATATTATTTGTAAAGTAATATCAAATCCGTAACTTCATTATATCTATCAATTAATTATGTATTTAAAATTTAAATACATAATTTTTTTATCCAAATATAGAATTTATTTATTTACTTTTTGCATGTATTTGAACAAATTCTACAATGATAGAAATAGAATTTGTTCAAATATATAGAAAGTAAAAAAAATGAATAAATTTTGTATTTAGAATAAAGAAATTATACACTCATATATATAATTAGTTGAGATAATATATAGAATCAGATATCAAGTCAGATGGATATAACAGAGTTACGAATCTGATACTATTTTGCAAACGATGTTATACTATAGAAAAGAGTTTTGCTAATAAATAAATTACAGTACCATATTTATCAAAACAAGAAATTACATTGTAGAATTTTATACTTTCTCTTATTATTTATAACATTCAATTTAAATGATTTATAAAAACTAATTAGCTTTTAAATTTAAATATTCAACTTATCAATTTCATTTAATTATTTAGATGGTTTATCCAAATAAAATATGTAATAACAATTATCACTAATTTTATTTATTTATTTATTATAAATTTTCTCTCTTTTTAATAAACGATTGAATAAAATATTTAACTAATTATTATTAATAATTGATATGAAATCAAAAATTTATACTAACTAAACTAATCAATTTATTAAAATTGAATTCCTCAATTTCAATTAGTATATAAATACAATAATATATACTACATATTTTTATTCCTTTTAAATAATGATACACTTAAATTTTTTAATAATATAAAAAATTGATAATTAAAAGCTAAAAGTATCAAGTACCTGAACTGTCCAAACTGAACTAAATCACACCAAAAAAAAATTGAGAACCAAACTAAATCATCCCAAAATTTTAGGATATTATCAGTTTTTCAAAAATTTGAGATGTTTTCGATGAATTTGAAATTGCCAAACTGCCCCAATCCATGCTCACACCTAATTTTATTTTTATTTTTTTTTGTCAATTCTAGTCAATCTAGAGGAGAAAAAAAAAAAAGAAATGTGCATTTGTTGAATTGAAACAAGTTATAGTAGCAAAAGAGAAATAGATAAGGATGTTACTAAAGTTTATCATTTATATTTTAGGAGAAAAAAGAATTAAACAAAAGTTGATGGAAAAAAAAAGATAAAAAATCAATTAGGTATCTAGGTTGGATAATTTGGTACACTTAAAATTTCTTAATAATAATAATAAAAATAAAAAGAAATTACTTTCAGTCTATATCTAACATTCTAGCTAGCTTTATATTTTATGTTATAGTTATATTTTTAGGATATTTTATAGGAAATTTGATTTGTAAATCAAACCCATTTTCAATTTTATAAATGCTAATAAATTAACATTACTAATTAATCAATAAAGTGGTATCCTTGTGCCAAATATGCAAAAAAAAAAAAAAAAAAAAAAAAAACAGATAGACGTTATTATTAATATGACAGAATTGTTTAGTTGTCTTGTCCATAAAAAGAAAAGGGTCTCGTCAAACCAAAAAATAGTTTAAGGAGTCAATTGTTTCCAGGGAAATAGTTCAGGGACCTACATGCACCTTTTCGCCTACTTCAAAATGCAGAGGATCTTACTAGCATGCCTTGGCTTCTGAAGTTTTCAGTCTTTTGTTTTCCCTCGTTCACCAATTCAATAGGAAAGGTAATAATATAAAATTACTGCATGGCAATTGTTCGTTATGGTTGAATGGAATGCTAGTTAATTCTGTATGTTCAATTGGTTTGTTATTTTGAAATTTTATCACGAGATACCAAAGGAGTTTTTCCTTGATCAGAAGATGGTAAAAAAAAAAAAAAAAACAAGAGGTGTGCTTGTACACAATTTCTAGGGCTAAAAAGCATCAGAAGGCCTTTAAATGTATACGAAATTAACTGTTATTTTATGTTTAATTTTTAATTTTAGTTAAATTTAAATTTATTTTTTATAAAAACAATCAAAATTATTATTATAAATATATAATAAATAATTATGATAAGTATATAATTATAATATTATAATAAAGATGAAGGAGAACAATAGTGTCATTTTGATGATAGAAAATTTTTCTTTAGTTGAACCATTTAGAATAGTTTGACAACTGAGTTTAGTTTTTACTCAAACCCAACTAGGATTGTGTCCATCAATTTAATGAAACTGACTGTTAAAAATAAAAATATGAGAGCTTAATGTAAATCTATAAAAATTAAAGAGTTCAATATCAAATTTTGTGCAAATTCAGAGGCATCCTGATGCTTTTAAGCCCAATATCTAGGGGTGGGGTGGGTAGGGTACAGACATGATGTAAAAGAAAATTGCATAAACCCTGGAGGTGGATTATCATAAAATTGAAGGCCTATACCACCTTCGAAAATGAGCAGTGTGATTAAATTTTAAGATCGCAATGTAAATTCCCATAGAGCAACCTCCGCCTTTGTAATCATGGAGATGACATCCAATGCTATATATATCCACTTCAATTAGTAGATTTCTTAAAACCCTTCTCCCAAACCTATGGCAACCCTTGAAATAATGTAGATGGAAAAAGTAAACGCAAGTTACTGTAGCTTTGGTTAGGAGCAGCTTTCGTCAAATGTTGGAATCAGTCAATCCCTGTTGAAGGTGAATGTATAAATAGAATAGTGGTTGTGGTGATGAGTTCATATTCATCTTTGTGATATATGAATATGATCACTGTGGAATTGGATTAGTCAAATATTCTCTGATGATGAAAGTATCAAGAATCAAAAGCCCTTGATTCATAATCAAAGTTTAAAACATCCAAAGAAACAATCTAAGCAAGCAAACATCCAAAGAAATAAAATGAAAGATCAAGACAATTGCAATAATACAGTATTATTATTATTATTAGCACAAGTGAATAATCTAATGGGTTGTTATAAAACAAAATTTAGGAAAGAAGTCCTTTATAATCAAGATGGTAAAACAGAGAACCCGTTAAGCCAAGCGACGCATGACCAAAGTCCTTCCGCGGGGAGGGGAGCTGCAGATGACCATGAGAGCCAAAGCAATAACAAGCGCCATGAGAAAACCCGTAAGATCAACTCCAACATCATCGCCTCCGCTTATTTCCGTGCATACCATTTTTCCCATCTTTACTAGCCCTAGAAGAAGGAAGACGATGAAAAAGAGGTAAAACAAACAAATATGAACTCGACAAGAATTTGTCTACTACTACTATTATTATTATGGACCGTTTAAGTCAAACCGATATTAGGAAATTTAATCGTTTTCCTCACTGTGAAATTAAGAATGCGCGTCACGTACGGCTGACTAACTCATACCGACCCCAGCGTCGTAGAATGGACACATAACCATATAAATCTTGGGCTGAGCCTGGATTAGGACTTCTGCACTATCTGAACAAAATGGCCCAAAATGATGCAGGCAAGGCACCACCCAACCATCAAACCCCACTTAGCGTTCCCTCCATGTTGCAAATCAGTCAGCCAAATGGAGCCAACTTGAACAACATGTGATGAATGATCAGTTGATGAGGCCAACTACCACAATATTTAACGTTCCATTCAAATAAATTTGAGAATTGCGAGATTGTAGATAAAGTAGAGGGTAACAAAATCATTGATACCATTATTCATGTAGCCCAGGAGCCAGCCACCATCCAACGATCATTGATTTGATTCCCTTAATTGAAAGGCTCACATTCTCATAATAAGATGTGGCTCTGTTTTTCAAGTATAATTATCATTCATATTATATATGTGGACCACTAGCTCAGTAGTATTCCCCTCCTTTTTATTTTTTTTTAAAAACTGGACTATTGTTTATTGACTGTTCACACAATGCAGTAGTAGCATTAGTTACTGTGCCTCATGATAGCAGTAAAACAGTAAAAAAAAAAAGGGGGAAAGTTGATGAAATCAGCAATAATCATAGTAACATGGAATATTACATGAAAGTGGATCAAAATAAATATAACAAACGTGTGGCCATCATCGACCAATGAAAATTTTGGGGAATAGAGATAGTAACTTTGCAGTGTTCCACTACCACAGGCACACACATTCAGACTTTCTACTCCCTTCTCTCCTTTTAATTAGTAAAAAGACTTTGATCAGAATTTCCAACTCATAAAATTACCTTCATTCTGTAATTAGAGTTCAACAGAAAATAACGATTGAATTAAAATTCATTTCTCACAGATACCCTTAATTTGTTTCACGGTTCTTTTATTTTTGGAGTCCGTTTTATCTTCTATGAGCGACGTGTTATTCAAATATGCGTTCGCATATGCACTTGATTTATTAGTGCAAATGATGACTTCGATTATATTTGTATGTCTCTGTAAGTAACTAATATATTTGTAGTATTTTTAAAGGGTTGCTGTGCTGGGCTCATCAGGTGGTGTGATGGCTGGTGAATTGGTGATTAGTTGGGCTCATCAGGTCGTGTGATGGCTGGTGAATTGGTGATTAGTAGTAGGCAGTAGTAGTAGCAGTGGAAAGCGTGAAAGAAACAAAACTTGTGGACATTAACCAATGTCACCGAATCTATATCACGTTGCACGACAGTCGAGGCTCATAAATTCGATGAGCGATAATAGTCAGTGAAAGTTACCATACCTGGAGGCCCGAGGCCACCAACCACATAGGACCATCCTTTCTTTTTTCTTTAGCTACAGCAATTCTCTAATTCTCAACCCCTCCATTCACATTTCACCGTCTATAGTAAAGCCCTATTCTCTTCCATGTGTGTACAGCTGAGCTAATCTTGGTGAGGAACAAAGTACTAGCGATGACAGTGATTTACATATTGCTAGAGCTTGTATAGTTAAACAAATATGATTTTATGATTCTGTCCAATCATTAATCTTTGTAATTTTCATATCAAGGAAAAAACAGCTTCCGTAAAACCCACTTCTCAATATTTCACCTGACATCCAAGAGCAGCCAATTTCCACTACAGAAATTAGAGCAGCTGTTGTGTTGTTGATTTCCCCCAGCGCACTTGCAGTTAATAACCAAATGCAGGTCATTCATGACTAGCTGACAACTGGAAGATATCCAAGAATGTGGATGGGTTACCACTCAACTAGCGTAACTTCTCAACATCCACCGCCTGGGATGGGATTGACTTGGCATACATAGAGGTCTCCAGGTTAAAATGCATAGGAGCCTGCCCTAAAACTACCCTATGAACGTCAAGATTTCACCTGACGGCACAGAAATATTGATTTTAGAAGCAAACCGCCCTTTAGAGACTTTAAAAATATTTTCATCATTAGAAACCTGGAATCTGGCATATGGCTCATCAGGGACCTAATTATTACTGCAACCTGTGCAAAGCTAATAATAAAGAGAGAACTGTATGATTGCAAATAAAGTGAGAACTTACTTTCTTCATTCACAGTTTAGCCAGTCAGCAATGCACGACAATTTTTAATCTTCGTAGTAGTAATAACAATAATAATAGTAGCAGCAGCAGAAAGAAAGACATAATTCAAATTCATCAGCAGCATTATACAATTAGTATAACTTCGTAAGCACATGAACACGAGACTTTATTCCTCGAGAGGCCTAACAACACGAGTCCAAAAATATTTTTTTATCCCAAAATTGCAAACAAAAGTTTCGAAGTTGCAAATACTAGTATACATGGAAACTATCATGAATAACATAACAACTCCAAATAATGCACAGTACAACAATGGCAGTTTCCATCTCTTTATTAATCACTAATTGGAAACCAATAGCTCAGCCATGCGTAAAATTGAATGGCAATTGAGCTCTCAAGCATCAGTATACCCTCCACACTTTGTTCCCACACCAATCAGGCTGCAATTATATAAAGTTACAGAGAAAAAAAAAAAAAAAAAGGGAACTAGCAGTACATGGAGCATGTACCTGCTGCATCCGTTCACCATAGGCAAGGGGATTAATGCAAATGATGGCAGTATAGGAACCTGTCAATAAAGCCTCAACGCAGAATCTTGATCCATTGTCCAAACAAACCCAGGCATGTCAAAACGAGCCCCAGCAACAGTCCTATAAATGTAAAGCTTCTCAACAGGACAACTTTCCGGCCTCAAATCTGGAGGTCCCCTCTCGTCAATAACTTCAACATTCAGCCTAGGCATCTTCTGACTTAACAATTTACATGCCCCAAAGCTCACTGAGCAAGTAGACATCCAAAGGGATCGCATTGTCTCCAGCTTTGCAGCATTGGCCAAAAGAGCCTTGTCCCCAAAGGGGCAATCTCGAATCTCTAGTTTGCGAAGGTTTTCACACCCAGACAACACATGATGGAGTCCCAGATCACTATCTCCAGCAAAGGCGATAGATAGCATCTCTAGCTTTTTGGCATGAGTTCCAATGTACTCAAACGCACGATCTGTGAGGAGACCAGATACAGAAAGGCGCTGGAGACCCTTGCAGTGTTCAACAATTGCTCCAAAACCAATATCTAGCGGCTGAAGGGTTATATAATCAGGGGTTCTTGGTTCAATAATACAAAGTCGAAAGCGAGTCAAGTTTGGACGATTCCTAGCAATTGTTACCAAAGCATCATTGGTCATTTGACGGCAAAAGTACAGAACAGACTGAAGCTTGGGGCAGCCCTCAGAAACAGAGACAAGGCCCTGTTCAGTCAAGGACACATTTGGTTCCATAGCAAAAGGGTCAGATGGGAACACTCTCAATTCTCTCAGGTCCTTGCAAGATTCCGCGAGGGCTTCAAGTCCAATATCCTCAATATAATCCAGTACCTGCATTATATCCTTCATCAGCTTAACAGCAAGTAGCAACAGAAATCCGAGATATGAAACCAACAAAAAATTTGCTACCCCAAAAAGCTTTCTACAATAGCTACTGACATGGTTCCAATATAGAATTATAAGGAAAATCCGTAAATAAAACGGCAATATATAATAAACCACCTGATCGAATTTATAACTTCCCAGTAACTGCTCTGATTTATGTCACCAATTTTGTGGTATTAAAAAGAAAATAACACCAGAAAAAGAATCATATTGAAAATCAAACATCAGAATTACAAAGGAAAACTTACCCACAGCTGCTGCAAACTATGACATTGACTAACAAGCTTAATACAATCAGGACTCTGGACAGTGGCATAGCTCAAATTCAATGATGTTAGGCCAGAACAGATAGGATAAATTGCTGGAAGGTAACTTGGGACCACATCCAAAAATCCTGATAAACTTCTCAGTTCCCTACACCCAGAAAAAGCTCCAGCCAGGCTAGAGAAAACATCAGACCGCAGCTCAGCAGAGTAAGCACCTGTGCCCAACTCGACCAGCTGGGGCGCTCTGCGAAGTATGTTAGCAAGCCTGTCAAGGGGCACAGAGCGGTTGAGCCGAAGAGTCTGCAGATTGGGGCACCGACTGACTAGGCGCTCCAAGGCCGAGATGCTCACCTCAGACCCCAAACAGGAAATGTTAAGAGAAACCAGTGAAGTGAACAAGTCAGGAAAGTGGCTCAACCAATGCCCACTAGGATCATCCACCTCACTCTCCCGCAAATCCAGTTCTCTCAGATTCCTTCAGATAAGATGCTAAACTAATAAGAACAAGTTCAAAGAGACTAGAATAATTCTAAAGTTTGAATTGTAAAGGTTTCACAAAGTTTCATTCTTCTAAGTTCAGCTGGAGAATGAAAGAAACAAAAGTAAGAAACCAAAAATTGGCCATAATTTTTGTGGTCCACCATCATTGTAATGATTGAAAATGACAAGACTGCCTCATTGAAGTTACTTTCTTTTCTATATACAGGATCCAAGGAAAGAATTCATTCACCCTTCGCTTGTGTGGTCTATCAAGCCAGCTAAAACTATCACATAAGGAAGTGAAACCTTATAAATTTAACCATCCAAAATTCACCAACAAAACTACATTAACAAGCCAGTATTCTCCTAAATTTTTTATTTTAAGAAAAAAGAAAGCATATATCACAATTCAAGTTACATTAATATTAGATTATGTAAGTCAGACGAAAAAAAGAAAAATATAGAGGATCTATATTTCTTACAACTGCAGTATAAAGTAAAGAAAGAAGAATCTAGTTTTGGAATCCAAAAGAAACCCACATTGTACAAGAAGCAAATATCCCACATCTAGAACCACTTCCACACAACCACAACCACAACAAACAAATTAGCAGATGAAAAACTAACCCAAGCAATCTTGACTAGATTTTCTAAATTATTGTTGATCACAGAAGAAAAATGCCCCAGATCTAATACAAACAAGCTCAAAAAGGAAGACAACCCTAGCAAGAAACCAAGCATTCCATCTCAGGTTTCCAATTCCAAATCTAAGACCCAAAAAAGAAACCAAATTCAAGTAAAAGCAAACCAAAATAGACTTAGAAAAAGAATTAATGTTAGAAATATAATTTAAAAAATTCAAACACGGACTCCAATAGGCATATTCATAAAAGTGTATTAAATGAAAAAAAAAAAAAAAGGAGAAGAATCTTCGTACACATTCACCCTCATCATGCACCCATACAACCCGTAAGCAGAAACGCGACGTTAACAATACACAATGTGCAAAAGCAATTCGGAGTTTGCAACTTTCAGTGTTAGATTATTTGATACCTATTATTAGCTCAACTGCCCTTAGCATAGAAAGAAAGATACAAGCTTTCATAGCACAACCCGCATTTCTTGACCAAAAACAGCCCAACAAACACAAAAAGAAAGAGAAAAACATGAAAAACCTGCAATTAGCAGCAATGGCAGCAAGTCCATCAGTGGAGAAACCCTCACAAGAAGAAAGCACCAAGACCTTAAAATTCTTAAACGACTTAGCAATCACTTCCAACGCCTCATCCGTAACCACCATTCTCTTCAACCTCATCTCCTCCAGCCAGGGATACGCCCTCGCCATCGCTACGATCCACGGGTACACGTACCCTCCCCATCCTTCGGGCACCAGATTGTAGTCCGCAAAGTGCGGCTTCCCTTTCAGCTCCAGCGATCTCACCTCCGGAAACCTCTTGACCACCATTCCCGGACTGACCGCATAACAGTTGCCCACGAACACCCTCCTCCTGCACCACCTCTCCACATCGTACCATGCCTTGCAGACCATCGACACCGCGTTCCTGTCCTTGTCGTTTTGGACGAACGACAGCACGTGCTCCAGCACCTCCTCTGGAAACGCCACCATTCTCCTCAACATTAATTATCCCGATGTCGATTACGACGTTGTCGTTGGTTCCTCGGTTGGGAATCAGAGAATGACAAGTGAAGCGAGAGAGTATGTTGCTAATGTTAGATCTAGAAGGACACACGAGAGAGGATAAAGGGAGGGTTTTTATGTTGAGTGGACTGACTGGTATGGTCAGTTTTTTAACTAGGGTTAAACAGTGGTCTGGCTGATTTTGATTTCGACACGTGGAGTTTTTGGGTAATGTGGACCGTTGGATTGGCGGTGGAAGAATGGGATCTTATCCGTTGGAGATGAACCGGAACCGCAGAAAACGGGTGTATGCAAGAGGGTGGAGCCAGTGAATTTATCGTGCGCTAGAATTTGGGGGAGGAAGATAATAAAGTGTGATGATGTGCAGAGGGAGTTTTGGTGGAGATGGGGAATCATGATTCTCGTTGCATGTTTGCGATCGGATATCGTGGGGGACCACACCACAGTAAGAAAAAAAAAAAGGTTGAAAAATAATGAGGAATGATCTGATGTGAAATTTTAATATTTGTTACTGATGATGACATCATGACCGTCCAATCATATTTGACTCTCTCCCTGGGGGGTAGGGGGACTATCATTTACGCGTACTATTATTCAGTTCCAACGGCAGTGATCAATTCCCCGAACAGCAACTAAATTATAGCAAGTATCGGACAAAAGTACAAGAGAATGCACGTTGCCTACCAATCAAACCGTCAGATGGCAACACGTTTCCACAGTGTACGGAGAGCTCCTCGTAGCAAAAGCTTTTTTTTTTTTTTTAGTCTTCATCTTGTAATAATTAATAAAATTGAACATCTCAAAAATATTGATAATTTATTTTTAATTAATAGCTAATTAAATAATTATTTAATATATTTTTATTAATTAATATTTATTTCTATACTAATTATTATCTATATTTTTTATTTTGAATTTATATTTTCGATGTAAAAAAATTATAATTTTCAATAAATTTTTTTAAAATTTCAATAATCATTTTACTATTAATATTTAAATATTATCATCAATTTTATAATTTTAATAATAAATATTTTTTATTAATATTGATAAAATAAAAAATAAAAGTATTTTAATAAAAAGATTATTAAAATATATAAAATAACTATAATTAATTAATTTTTAATTTTTATAAAATAAAATTTTATCAATTATTTTGAGAAAAATATAGTAATTGACACTTAGTGATGAAGGGTAATTAAATTAACTTTATTACTGTGGACTGTTTAAAACAAAGTGTTTGTATTTTGAATCAAATCCAAAAATTAAATCGGACCTATTTTGAATAAAAAAATCTTAAAAATAAATAAATGGAATAATTTTGAATTTTTATATGTTTTCAGATAAACAATCGAATCAAAACCATACCGACCCCAAACTGAACTAAAGTCACTGAACCAAACTGACATATATATATCCTTCGACCTATATGATTTATAGAACTTATCAATTCCATTTAATTATGTAGATGGTTTATTTAAATAAAATAGGTAATTATTAATAATTTTATTCATTTATAGTAAATTTTTTCTCTTTTAAATTGAATTGTTGAATGAAGTGTTTAACTAATTATTATTATTATTAATTGATATGAAATCAACAATTTACACTTATTAAATTAATCAATATATTAAAATTGAACTTCTCAATTTCAATTAATATATAAATATAATAATATATACTATTTCATTTATATTTATTTTAAAAAGTGATACACTTCAATTTTTTTAACGATTTAAAAAGTTGATAATTAAAAACTTTAAGTAATGAATATCCAAACCATACCAAATAGAATTGAGTAGCATCAAAAGAATTGAAAATCGAAATGAAATATTTTTAAAATTTGAAATGATACCGATTCATAAAAAAAATTATCGTAAAATTTGAAACGATATTGATTCATAAAAAGAATTCTCGTAAAATTTGAAATGATACCGATTTATAAACAGAATTATAGTAAAATTTGAAACGATCCAGAAAATTTTAAATCTCCGAACTGCCTCTGCTGGCCACTAGTTAGCACTGTCTCGGCATGCAGGGTATTGAAGTGTCGTTTTGATGTCCAAAAAGCAAATGTGTATAAAAATGAAGGGCCCAGATTAGGGAAGATCAGGGCCGTTAGTTTGTTGGACTCGATGACCACCGTAAAGCTTTGTCTCTACTTGTGATGTTTTGAGGATACCAAATTAATTTAGGAAATATTTGCTCAGAATTTTAGGTGTTAATTAGTTTAGTACAGAAAGATTAATGTAATAAAGTAGGAGGAGAAGTGAGTTGTCGAGCACGTAAAATCGAGATTAAGATTTAATTAATTAATCAGGTGGGAGAAATTGATAATTAAGCCCACGCACGGTTCTCCGGGAATCTCTCTTGCCCTCGAGTTCCTTGGACTTCCCTTTTTTTTTTTTTTTTTTGGAATTGCTTGGACTTTGATCTCTTTATATATAAATACATGTGAGGTGTCTTTCCAATTTAAATTTATGCGACTAAATTATATTGCTTTGTTAAATTAATTTACAAAATATTTTAAAAAAATTCTTTGAATAAGTTAAATTCAAATTTTAAAAATTGTGAATTTGCTCTTTAATCTGATATTTTAAATTTTCTGTGGGCGAATTAAATTATTGAAAATATAAAGAATAAAATTTTTTTGTTTATAATAGTAATTAAGAAAGTGAAAAGAAACTCGAATTTGAAGCAAAACCCTTATTAGGGTACTCTAAGGGCTATAATGATGAGGACGATGGTAGTTGCCTTGATTACAAATAGTAAAGTATTGTTGATGTATATTATTA
Source organism: Omphalea diandra (assembly GCA_949677035.1). Taxonomy (NCBI): domain Eukaryota; kingdom Viridiplantae; phylum Streptophyta; class Magnoliopsida; order Malpighiales; family Euphorbiaceae; genus Omphalea; species Omphalea diandra. The sequence continues at coordinate 59,388 of CATIWR010034159.1, forward strand.
GGTCCCTTTGCTAATGTATTTCTTCGTTTATATATTTTTGTTAGTCAAGTAGCCACACGTGAGGTGGTACTCCCAAGGGATCACCTTAACACCGCACTGGAAATTAGCGAGATTTATATTTCGCAAATATGCGCTGCCTAATTCGACGGTCACACTTGCAAGCCTAAAAAACTTTTCCCTCCTCAAATACGCCATTGAAAACAAGATGTGGGAAACTAAATTGCAATTACCAATCATTTGAGATTTTATATAGAATGTGAGAAGTTTGTATGTATGTTATTAATTTGGGTGTACGCATGTTCCTAATCCGTGTGTCTATTTATATATATTAATAAAAATATATATATGTTAAATATAGTGTCTTTCATTTATGAAAATTGTATGTCATGTCTTTAATTAGTATGTATTTATTAAATTAATTGGGTAATTTTAAAATAAATTTGAAGGGTCTTTACCCAACCTAGCTATACTCCGTATCATTAATTATAATTGTTGTACATAATTTAGTGATTAAAGAAAAGCCTACAATTGAGATTTTTATTAAATTATTTCATTTTATTTTATTACTAACACTGCAATATAATGCTCAAAATATTTGGATAATAACCTTAAATCAATAAAAATATGAATTTATTGTCAGAAATAAAATAGAAGTCAGACCTATAGAGATTTTAAGTTTCATATTTTGATTCATTTTTCATACAATTAATCTGTTTTTTACTGGAGATAACACAGGATGTTATTGTTACAATACGTGTGTAGTTTACAATTTTACAGTAAATTAAAAAAAAAATACCCATTTCATAAATACAATAAATAAATAGGAAATGAAGCTTGAACCTGAAAAAGTTAGCTGCTATTTCTTTTAAAGTACATCACATGTAGTTGAAGCTTAATTGGGTAGTTTGGGTGTTTTATAATCCACCAAACATACAACCCGTTAGAAATATATCAATAAAGCTAACGGATAATGCAATCTGTAAGAATATCATCTTCAATCTCTTATTTGGTTGCCTTAAAAAAAATTATAATCTGAAAAATGATAAATATTTTTCTGAATAAAGTATTTTATGAAAAAGATATTTTTTTGTAGTTTGAAAAAATATTAATTTTAATCTATAATATTATAGTTATATATATATATATATATATTATTTATACTATTTATAATGTAAAAAATATGTTTAAAATGAAAAAATTTATATGAATCCGATCAATTGTATGTGACCATAATACCAGACATCAGTCATTTATAATTATTAATGATAATAAATACAATGATAGATGTAAGTTTATATATTTTATTTTTTATTTAGACTAATTTATTAGAATCCTTGAAATAATTTTTTTTAAAAAAAATATTTTCCATGTGCAGATAAGCCCAATTGTAGTAATGGTGACAATGTACACTCCCAACAATCACATGAATCATTCATTTGATGGACTTGCAGCCATTAAAGTCATCGATGACACCTTCCAGCAACATGCAAGAAATTGCGATGTCAAACAATGGCACTCTTCCCACATTAATGATAATGCCAAAAGTATGACACGCATAGTCACCTTTACACAAATTTTGACTCCCAATTATTCTAAATTATTTCATAAGTTTATCTTCTTTTAATTTTTCAATAAAATGTTTTTAAATCTTATTTTATATATTTTTCTTTAATATATTATTGAGATTTTCTAATCAATCCAAAAATAAATAAATACAATAAAAATAAAATAAATTAGACCAACAAATTAACTAAGAGCGATAGCAAAATCAATATAAATTATAATAAAATATTGATATAAATGCTTATAAATTTTTTTTTTTATAATATCCAAGTTCCATTCGTTATTCATTTTTTCTATGATCACTCTTAGCAACCTCAACAGTTATTAATTTTCAAGCAAATATTGATCATGTAATTTTATGGCACGTATACCCTTATTTTATATATATCTATCTATTAACAACATCTCCCTAAATTGATTTGAATAAACTTGTTAAGTAAAGTCTAACAAATTTATAATAAATTATTTTTTCAGTATGTGTGTGTTTGAAATATTTAATTATCTTCATTAAACTTAATTTCCACCTTTAAAAAAAAAAAAGAAAAAATTTACTTTGGTGTTGCAAATGATAGCGATACAATTTATTATGGAGTTGTTTTCAAATCATAGTTGAGAGATTTGATGCTTGTTTTTAAGGTCCCCTTATTGATTTTTCCATCAAACTTTTATTTGGACCGCAAAGGAAGATTAGAATCATTTCCATTTGATCATCCGTTGAGAATCAGCCCGCCGGAAATATTGAAATCTCATCTCATCGTGCCATACTATTCCCATGGACCGCATCTTTATGCTGGATTTTCCTTCTTTCCTTTCTTTCTCTTTTTTTTTTTTTTAAGGATAGTAAAAACCGTCTCATATAGAAAATGCGAAATGTACCTTTTAAAAAAAAAACAGTTGCCATGAACAGAGGTGGTTATAGATTTATGAATTTTGAGTTCATGATTCCGAACAAAGTTATAATAATTAAATAAGCAATAACTTGACTATTGATCTCTTATTTGAAAAACTGACGGTGCACTTTTTTTTTTATTTGCTAAAAATATTTATATCTCATGTTTTAAAAAAATATTATAATATATTGAGATTTATTTTTTATATTATTTTTAATTTTGTTATATTTTTATACATTGTACTGTTTGCCTCTGTTAGATTTTTTTTGCACTGTTTTTGATTCTCTCATTATTATAATATCTAAAATATCAATATATTTTTATTTCTGTTTGTTCATATTATCACATTTAACTATATTTTCGCTTATGTTCTTTATTTGTATTTCTTTCACTCATTTTCTCTCTCTAAAAAAAAGAATAAGATGAAGACAATATACATATGAAATTTTATTTTTATTTTTATTTTTTAAGATTTGTTAGTTGTTTTGTTACTTATAATAAAAAAATATGAGTTTTTATACATTTTAGATGAAAAATAATTAATAAATAAATATTTTTGAGCAAAAAACCAGCTATAAATAGAGAAAAAATCGTGTTTGTTAGAGATTAAAGATGATATATACATTTTAATTGTTTGTTTTGGTTTATTAATGGTCACATCAATACAAAATAAATAAAAAATAAATACTTTTCCACAAACTGTTTTTTATATTTAATTTTTAACAATTTTGGATAAGTAATAAATCACTTGTAATCCAATAATAAATCAAAATAAATCAGTAATAAAATATTTGTAAAGATTTTACTATATAAAGAGAATTAAACACAAATATCTCTTTAAATTTTTTTTATCGACGGTTGCATCAACAAAAATAAATACAAAATAAACATAAAATAATTATTTTTCTGCAAACTATTTTCTATATTTAATTTTTAAAAATTTTAATTAAGTAGTAAGCCATTTATAACCCAATAATAAACCAAACAAATTTGTAATAAACCATTTTATAAATATTTTACAATGTAAAAAAAATTAAACAAATATCGTCTTCAAAGTAAATAAAAAATAAACCATTTGTAAGCTAGTGATAAACAAAAAATAAATAAGAAATAAACTATTTATAAACATTTTATTGTATACTAATAACTAAGTGCAAATGTCGTTTTCAACCTCCATTAACTCGATTTTTTTTCTTTTTTTATTACTGATTTTGAATTCAAACATATTTATTTAAAATTATTTTTCATCTACAATATATCAAAACTTGTGATTTTTTTTATTCTAAACAATAAATCAAGTATTCAAAATCATATTAAATTTGTTTTTAAATTGACAAACATATATAATGAATAACTTTCTCTCTCTCTAAAATATATTTACAAACTTACAATTATGTGTGATAAATAATATCTATTTTATTGATTTTGTCTATAAAAAAATATGAATAAACTTGAAAATAATTTGATCAATCAAGAAATGTAAAGTGAATTTCATAAAATAAATTATGTTTGGGAAGAAGAATTGATAATGGTGGAAGATTTATTTGAAAACATTATTTTTAATTTGATGAATTCAGTTAGTTAAGGAAAAAATATTTATTTTATTGATTTTTTTTGTCAATAAATGTGAAGAAACTTGAAAATAATTTGATTCATCAACAAAAGTAAGCAAATTGGATAAAATAAATTATATTTGAGAAAAAAATTGATAATCATGAAAGATTGATTTGAAAATATTATTTATTAATTTGATCAACCAAGTTAGTTAAAGTAATAAAAATTCTTTTGATTTTTAAATAATAAATCTGCAATTCATTTTTTTATATAGTTGATTTATGAAAAGATAAAAAATGATATTGTTAATGATAAAAATCTCTTATACATTGACAAAAATGAGAGTTTGTTAAGGTACGAAAATATTATTTTTGGTGTTTTGCTCAATTGAGTTATTAATAAATTTTGAGAATATATTTGTCAAAATCTCATATAAATCAATTTTTTTTTTAAATTATAAATGTTTAAAGTAAATTTGTAATTAATATTTTAATTTTATATATTTGTGTCGCTATCTCTTTTTATTTTGAAGATGCTTAATTATAATCTCACTGTTAATCTTATCAATGGGGCCTTAATTTAGATTATAGAGACATCTTGAAATCTAAATCAATTACATCTCCTAATTGTAAGCCATGACTTTATTGTACACTAATGATTCACATCATAAAAATTTTGGCTGCACGTGCTGGAAAGGTGGTTTGATTTTTACACCATTAATGTTAATGACTTCCTTATTAGTGGAAGATTTTTAACCCTCATCATATTAATTAAATAATAATAATTAACAATCAATCATAGTTTAATATTTACTAATGCATGCAACGAGAATAATACAATATCTGATTTGATGTTGCCATGTAAGGAGAGATGTGTTTCTTTACTTTCCTGTGTACCTAATTATATGCCGAGGAAAATAAGTAAATAAAAAGGTGCTATATAATTACTAATAAGGCAGTAAAATGATGCTTAAGAGCAAAAAATGGATTTGTGGCTAACTTTTTTTTTTTTTTTTATCATAACTTGAAAGAGAATAAGAGGGACACTTGAATTAATACTGAACTTGATGGCTCCCACTGTATTGAATCTTTATAATTAATCTATCTTTATGCATCATTGATTGATTAATTTTATTACTCATTTTCTTTATATAATCATTGATCACTTATATATAAAAGAATAATATTATTTGGCTCAAATTGAGACATAATAAATATATTTTAAATAAAAATAAATACTTAATATCATTTGTTAATGATTATTTTGCTTTTGATAATTATATTTGTTCCTAATATAAGTTTAGATTTTACTAAAGATTTTTTTAGTTTATTTCTTAATCTCACACTAAGAAAGCATTCACTACTAATTTTTATAGAACTCACATTGTATATGTTTATATGTTTGGTATAAGTAAAATTTTATTTTAAATTTTATTTCACTACATCTTTAAAATTTATTATCATTAAATCAAATTCTATCAAATTTAATAAAGTTTTCAAATGAATTCTAAAAATTGCAAAGTTTTTATATTATAACAAAAACAATTCTAGCAAAAATATTTTTCACTCTTCTTCTTATTCTCTCTCTCTCTCTCTCTATTTTCTTTTTTTTTTTTTTTATCTTTTTATTCTCTATTCTCTCTCTCATTTTGTTTTTTATTTTTATATTTGTAAAAATTTAAAATAATAGCACAAGGACATTAAAAATGAATTATTTATTAAATTATACACTTAAATCAAATAAAAAAATTATTTTATTTAAAATAAAATACATTTTTATTTTATATTAAACTAAATATAGAAATTTATTTATAAATAAATTTTATAATGTAAATGAAATGAATAATAAAAAACAATGCAAATGTATTCTAATAAATGTATCTAAATTTTATAATTGTATCTTTATTATGACATATCTATGTTATCTTAACTTTAGCCAAATATCATTATTTGAAAAAAAAAAAAATGCTATAGGAAAAAGGCCAATATATAATTTGGACTATAAATTAAATTGAAACTGGATTAAAAGCTCTCCAGCTAATACTACTACATATTTTGGAGGCCAGAGATGATACAAAGTTAGGTGGGAGCTGATAGGAAGAAAGCATTTGGGCAATCATTAGAAGATCCTACTTTGACATCCTAAGGATCTCATTTTACAAATTTTCAAAATTTTGTCTCACATATTGCTGCATCTAAATCCATAAAAATTCACTATTTATTTAAAACCTATTGTTTTTCAGAGTCATTAAGCTATTTTCATTAATAAAAAATAAAATATACATAAAAAATTATTAATAAATATAAATATTAACTGAGAATCGATTTTCAATATTATTAATAATTGTAAACAGGCTTAATTTGAAAATATATCAATAACTTTGATATAAACTTTCAATATTATTAATAACTATAACCTATTTTATTTAAAAAAAAAAAAGAAAATCAATGAGAGAAAAAACTTGCCTGGCAGATAATAATCTCCACAACACAGTGGCCCTGAAAAAAAAGACAAAAAAAAAGTGTCGAGATAAAAAGAAAAAATAAAAGGGAGGCAAAAGGGTCGAAAAATATGATGCTGACATTAGAAAAAATGAGCAATAAATAGAAATTCCTAATCCTATTGCCCAAATAATAACAAAAATAAGATCCAGAGACCAAAGAGATCCAATAGAATTTTTTTTTTTTTTTTGGCTTGATTTAGAAAAAGTAGCCTATAACTTGTCCAAGTAAGCCAAGTTATGCTCAAAGTATTACGTTTCCGTTTAATTAACCTTTTTTTCTTTCTCGAGGGAAATTGTTTGTCCGTAAGATTGAAATTTTTAATGTTTGGTATATTTTAAAAATTAAATAGTAGAAAATATTTTTAAATTAATAATTAAGTTATTGTTTGAAAAAATAAATTTCTTTTCATAAAGAATTTATTTTCTAAATTTTGATAAATTCATATAAATAAAAAATAAATTATATATATATATGTATGTTATCAATGATTATCATTAATTATCACTTAATGGTGATTGCTATTGATAAGTTATAAGTAAAATCCGTAAAAAATTTTATATTTAATATATTTTTATATTGAATAATAAATAATGTAAATATAAAATATTTATAGTCTAAATTTTTTATAATCTTAAAAATTAAAAGAAATAGATATTTTATAATAGTTTTTAAATACTAAAAAATATATTACTCATAAAATATCTTTTTATAAAATAATTTTTTTAAATATTTTTTATAAATAAATTATTTTTCATTAAATAATGGAAGCCTTATATTCAATAAAAACAAAATTAACAAATTTGTTATGGACGGCTTATTCCCAGTTCTCAACGGAGGAGGACAGAGGAGTTTAAACAAAATAAAAAAACATAATGCAAATTGATTAAACATTAACAAGAATATGGAAAATGACATAATTTGTTAATTGAATAATTATCATCACGAAAGGATTTCCATTGGTTAGTAATAATGGCCAATCATACAATATATCTTTTCATTCCATTATATGTCCGGCTAAAAGCAAGACATTGATGAGTTAATATATTAATCAAAATTTCTCAAAAATTCTTAGTCATCACCATTTCTTTTTTTACAATTTTTTTTATTATATATTGATAAAAATTAAAATTAAAAATAAAATAATTATAATTTATTTCATCTTTATATTTATTATTAAATTAATTATAATATATTTAATTTTTAGCATTAATCATTACTACATATCAAAAATTGAATAGCTAATTTTAATTTATATATAAAATCAATTTTCATTTTAATGTATAATATAGAAAATTTTTTCATATATAATGCAGAATTTTTAAAATAACTTATTCTAAATATATTTAATGAATATCTTTTAATTTTTTAAATAATTTTTAGTTATTCATAATTTATTATAAATAAGAAAGTTGAATAAATCTGTTGAATTAATAATTTAATTCTAAATTTATAAAATTCGCGCATCCTTAAATTATATGTAGGTTAATATAGCCTATAATTTATTTAAATATGTATATGTCACATTAATTAAAACAATATTTTATCTTGACTAAACAAGGTTCAACACGTACTATATATGATAAAATTTAAAGATAAAAAATTATAATAGTGACTCTTAAAAGTGTTAACAAATTCTTAATTTATTTTTCTATTTTAACCATGTATATTAACTATATAAAGCCTAAATTACATGTATTGCTGAACATACATGTTTTAAATTTATATTTTAAAAATTAATTTTAATAAAATATAATTTAAACTTGTGACTTTTAAAGTGTAAGTAACTTCGATTTTTTAAATTTTAATATATGTGTATTTCAAATATTTTATTGCAAAAAAACCAAGCACAAAATACAAAAATATGATAAATTGTATATATTTTTTTTTGTATTTTTTTGATAAAAAAGAGAGAATAAATCATTACATTATATAAGATCTATCATAAGAAACATTGCTAATATTACCAAAAAAAATCATGACAAAACATTATTCACAAGAGAGTCAAAAGACATGTTTTTCAAATCAAGATTGGAGATTGACTAGGTAATTTACTGCAAATTTTACTTTATTTTTTTAACATTTTTTATTGGTAGTCAATATCAAATGAAATTCTATAGACCATAATTAGATATTGTGTTTGTGCTTGTGTGCGGTGATGTTTGATTGTTATGGTGTGTATATATATATATAGGCAGAACACTTTCTTCTTTTGAGCTAATTTTTGAAAATTAGTTATATTCAATTTTATTTATCATTCTATTAGATAGGGTTGATTGGATCTAGTTATGGACTAGTTATTTGAAATTATTTGAGATCGGACTGAAAATCGATTATTTAAAAAATGAATGAATTAGTATTGGACTAAAATGAAAAAAATATTTGTTTCGAATTGCACTATTTTTCAATTTGATCCAATTTAAATATTTTGGACTAATAAATCGATTTGATTCAATTCGGGTATTCGGATCTTTTTTTAAAAAAATTAGACTTACAAAAATAGAGTTATATATATATATATATGTGTGTGTGTATGTGTATTTAAAAATTAAATATGCATGTATTTAAAAATAAATACATATATGCATACGTATTTAAAATTAAATTTGCAATATATATTGGTTTGATTCAATTTGGTTCGGATATTTAAATCAAATAAAGATAACTAACTAGTACTGTCTCAAATTATTATTTCAATTTGAATACGTTCAATTATTTTTTAGATATTTATATTTTTTTAATTTTAGACTTTTTTTGTGCGATTAATTGGTCAAGTTCAGTAAATTCAGTTTCCAAACTCATGTCTAGTATCAGAGTCAGATTTATGTTTGCAATTTGGATCCCGACCCATTTGCATGTCACGTTAGGCATGAATAAAAGTATTAAATTTATCTCACATCACTAAGTTATTATATTATTATATAGGTTGGAGCATGTCACTCAGTTGTTAAATTATTATATAGATTGGACATCATTTTCCTTTGAGTTAGCTTTTGGGAATGAGTTCTACTAAAAATGGTGTAAAGCATGGTCCAACTTTTGGGAATGAGTTATATTAATAAACAGTGAAAGGCTCAAAGGCGTGCTCCGCCTTCACCACCAACTTGGATTGTCCCATTCAGGCTACCATTATAGTATTGCTTCTCTAATAGTGATACTAGAAATTTTGTTGCTTTCACGTACTCAAATTTTTCTTGCGTTCCCACTAAGGTAAATTTTGGGAATTTCTATGAAAAAGATGTTCATCCTTATGAATTGCTCACCATGAAAAAGAAGCTCATCCTCATGAATCACAGGTTCGACCACTTTCGTAGCTCATTCACCAAGTAAAACTATTGATACAATGAAAGTTCTAAGATAGAAAGCAAGGAAACTACCTCATGACTAAGTAAAACTAGCAATTCAATGATTTAAGAATCTCAGGATGAATTACTCCCATGAAAAATAAGCTTATCCTCATGAATTGTGGACTTGGCTACTTCGATAACTCCTTTACCAAGACAAACTACTGATTCAATAGCAAAAGTTCCAAAGTATAAAGCAAGAGAACTCTCAAGATAGAAGGTAGCCCAACTTCTTCATTCTTAGATTCTTGAAATTATTCTTGAAAACTTTCAAGATAAAAAAGCAACTCAACTTCTTCATTCTTAAATTCTTGAAATCTTTACCCGGATATGGTTAATGATATTAATATCCAAATGTTCACAAGATTAAAAATACATTAGAAGAAAAATCTTTAAACTCTTAATATATAAGATATGAATTTAGAGGCCAACTGTAAGTAAAAAGCAAGCATCTATCACACTCAGCTTCTTCATTTTTAAATTCTTGAAATCATTCTTAGAAACCTGAAACATTTTTTAGAAATTCTTAAATTTATAAAATCATTCTTAGAAACTTTTCTTAGATTTCACGCTTAGCATGACATGCAAATGGATCAAATTTAAACCTATTATCACACTTATGATAAATGGAAATGAGTAAAAATTATTCTCAAAAGTTAGCTCAAATGAAGAGGATGTTCAACCCATACATATACACTGTAACAATTCAATAACTTAGCATTGCGGGACAAATTCAACTTGTAATACCTCCCTCAAGCCTTGAGTGACATGCAAGTGAGTGGGATAAAACCTGTCATCACAGATAAAAGTCTGGGATTGGGTAGAACTCATTTTCAAAAGCTAGTTCAAAGGAAAAGTGTGCTTAATCCATATATATATATTATAACAATTTAGCAACTTAGCAATGTGGAATAAATTTAACTTCTAACATAATAAATAGGTATTTATTTTACAATTGAGATGCCATGATTTTTTTAAAATAATGTATTATTTATAATTCAAAATTAATGTATTTTGATCATCAAATTTTGTGCTACCTTATGTTTTTTTTTTTTGTATTGAAAATATTTTATGTTTACCTTGTTTTTAATCATAAATCAAAATTTTTATCTATTCATCAAATTTGGTGATCTACAAAATAAAAATAACCTTGTTTAAAGCAAAATAATTGTAAAATTCTCTCAATTTTTGAATATATACATCTAAATGATGAAAATGATGTTTTATAAAAAAAATAATAAAGTCCTAGATAAGCATAAATATTTGCACATTAATAAAGAGAATTGACAATAATACATGTCTTATCTTAATAGTAAAAGTGAAATTATTTGGGAATGAATATCAAAATCTAATTTTTATAGTGTAAATCTTTTCTTTTCAATGCTAAAAAATAAAACACACTAAGAAAATTAATTTGAATTCATATCGTTCAAGGAAATACAAGTGACTTTTGAAAAACTTGATGCTATTGCTAGCTAGAAGCTTATTGTTGTTGTTGTTGTTGTTGTTGTGTGCATTGTTTGATATCCAATCATCATGTTAGGAAATATTTTTTTTTATCTAAAAATTTGTGTTCTACACATTATTAAACTTTTAATTTTATTAAATTAAATAGTAATTTTGTAATTTTAAAATTATATACTTATATTTATTATTATAATATAAATACAAACACAAATTTTATTTAAATAATGATAAAATAGAATATGATGTTGAATGGCTGCACGAAATCTATTATATCTAATTAGTCATTATAAGGTAAAAATTTTCAGCTAAAATTAAGGCTAGATGAAATAAAAGATCATCAAATGTAAAATAAATCACTAAATTGAAATTCATATATAACATAAATGCAAAAATTGCATTACTAACATATGATAGTAGTAAATTTTATACATTAACAAATTCTTTAACATAAATGCAAAGATTCACTAGTGATAGACTATCTTTGTTCTAAAAACATTGTCATTTACCGTTTTTTGCTTTGTTTAAAAAAATATATTTAATATTTTATCAACTCACAATTTACAATAAATATTTTCATTTATATCCTTAATTATTTTTAATAATAAAAGAAATATAATTTATTAGTTTAATAATTACTAAGGATAAATTAGAAATATTAATTAAAATTAATAAAAGCGAGTATGTATGGTAGGACATCTTTAAAAAAAATAATGAACAACATTTTTAATATGGATTGAGAACAATATAATAGTAACATTTATACAATAATTAATTATCATGCGTTTTTGCTGTTGGTGGTGTGGTATGACATAGGAAAGACTTAGGCTTTGAGTTCTTTTCACAGAGTTATTAGTTGTTGCTATATTATAAGTTAAGTAGTAGTTTGGCATTATAAAATCAGGCTAATTGTTTATTTCTTTTTCTCTTTTTGGGTTAATTGTAAAGAAAAAAACCGCTTAATTGGTTTTATTTTCTAAGAGACTCTAAAAATTAGATGTTACAGCACTTGCATATCGTACCATGAATAAATTAGGAATGACAATTTTTATTTGCTTTAACTTTAGTTTATAATCTCTAATTTGCCTCAAATTTAACGAAAATTCTCAATCTCATAAGTGACGAAATAAAGATAGATTTAGGTTATTTTGTATTGCTTTCATCTTGTATGTCTTAATCATTGTAAAAATTATATATTTTTATTTATGCATATATAATTGTGTATATATCATTAAAATATAAAATTAATTATTAAAGATTTTTTGTTTTCAAATACTAACTAAAAATATACAATATTCAATTTATATACTACAATATTATATAGTAATTTATTAAAAAAATGTGATTTTTTTTTTGAGAAAATGGGAGATTATGATCAATGTTTTTAAAATCGGATTAAAGATCGAACCAATCAACTGACTGATTTTTAGTTTGATTGGTCTAATTAAGTAAAATATTTTTTTATTTTTTTGAAAAAATATAAACAATACTTAAAAAATTTAAAGAATTAAAAATATATAATACTATAAAATAATAATAAAATATTTTTTAAAATTTAGAGTAAACTAGTGCAATTTTTTGAAATTTTTAAAATTTTTATAAAATGATAGATTGAATCGATTTTTGATTTTGGGCTATTTTCTCAAATTTGATTTTTTTAATTAAACTAATTTTTAAAGTAATTAATATTTAATATTAAACTAAATTAAATTATTAAATAATGTTTAATTTCATCAACCATCAATATCAGGTTGGATCCGATTTTGAAAACGATGGTTAGGATTTGTAAATTAAGCAACAAGAAAAGTTACAGTACGTGGGGGACGGCCACGAAACCGAAAAGAACTGGAAAGAGTAGCGGGTGGCAGCAAAAGTCTGGGCCTACTGCCGGCCTGCACTGTCCAATCATCTCAATTTTGACACTTCCTATTTCTTTTTCTTTTCCAGTACAACAAACATGGTAAAAAGATTAGGAAATAAGGCTTTATAAAAGCTAAACAGACGAACACAGACCTGAACCTCATCATATATACATCTATACGATCGTCTCATCACCTCTTTTTATTATGATATCTACTTACGTGGCCACTCTTAATTTGCTTCTTAATTCATCCATCCATAATAGTTGACCTTTGGTAAGAGGGTTGTTTTGCAATTCTATGATACATCCCATGATTGTAAACGTGTGAAATTACTCTTTACGTAACTGAAAGTTGCAATTTTACCCAGTTCCCTTACAAGTTGGTTTAACACGTGGCAAAATGGGTTTTAGCCTATCCCAAATTTTCTTTTTCGTTGTCTGTTTATTATTGTAAACGTTATCAGATGGCGATGTGGGCGATAAAATGAGAGTTTGATTTTATTAGTAATCGAATATCTACTCCATGACTGTAACAGTATCTGCAGAGTAAAGTTGTTTAAATTTTGTCACTTCATGGATAAATCTCACCTGCAAAAATTATAATCTTGAGCAAAGACTTCTGGGTTGTTAAGCAGATAAAAGAGTCTTACTGGAGTTGTTAAATGTTGGATTCTTTCTGCTTTCCGACTTGCGGTTCAAGTCTTAGCATGGCATCCAAGACTGACTTCCCTTTTAAGTTCTCTTCACACTCACTTTCATCCCCATATGTTATAACAAGTTCACATGGAATAAGTTGGCGGCATCTGTCAGATTTGACATATTGCGGTTTAGGATAAGTAATAATCTTTATTAGTCAACAATCCTTGCTTTCGTTAGCTTTTCATTTAATTTTTTTAAAGAATATTTTTATAAATATTAATAAAAAATTATAAAAATATGAATTTGAGTAAATAAATAATATTATTTTTAAACCTTTTGTTTTAATTATTAATTTTATAATTTAATTGATGAATTTTTATTTATATAATTTTATATGATAGACTAATAAAATTAATATTTATAAAATATAATTAAATTTTTTTATCAATTTAATTATAAAATATTTTTAAATATATATTAATTTTATTAGTCTATCACATAATTTTAATATTTTATAAAATTTATAATTTTATATTTATAAATTAATTAATTTTATAAATATATTAATTTAAATATATTTAAATTAAAATAGCAATATCCAATATTGCAATCTTTGATAACTTTAATATTATTAAATTAAAGATTAAAATGATTGGAATTTAATATAAAAATTATATAAAAAATGTTTTTTTAAACTAAGATCTGTAAAATAAGTATTAAAGCATTAATATCAACTCTTAACATGCAATACTGAATATTAGTTGAGAATTCACTTGTGCAGCTATATGATAGATTTATAAATATTAAAAATTAATGCATAATTAAATAAATAATATTTATGTTTAAAATAAATAATATATAAAAACTATGTTAATCATTTTTGTGTCAAATAATTGGCTTGACAAACCCAAACTTTTATATTAATTTCCCACGCCTCTCTCCCTTCCTTATCTTTTCTCTCACTTTTTTATTTTTGAAAAAAAAATGCATATTTTGCTTCTTTTATTTTCATTTTTTTTTTGGGTTTTGTCTATTACACTTTTATTTTTACAAATTATTCAAATGCACTTTTATTTTTATTGAGTTTTGCTCATTGCACTTTTATTTTGACAAATTGTCCCTTTATATTTTATTTTTGTTAACATCTCTTCCTGCACTTTTATTTCCAATAATGAGGGGAGAAATATTAACAAAAATAAAAGTGTAGAGAGATAATTTATAAAAAAAAAAATATAAGAGGCAAAACTTAACAAAAGTGAAAATACAGAGAAATAATTTATAAAAATAAAATTGTAAGGGGCAAACTAAAAAAAAAGTGTAGGGATATACGTTTTTCTTCTTTTTTTTCTTTCTTATTCATCATCAACTATTTTTTAATCAATAGTGGACTTTTTTCACTTTTTTCTTTGATTGTTTCTGAAACAAACTCATGTTTGGCTGAATTTAAATGTTTAGGTTTCAAATCTAATTAATTTACATCATTTTAAATACAACTTTATTAGTATTAGTGTGTTTTTTATTATTTTATTTTCTTATTATGTGAATTCATCAATATTATATATTGATTATCTAAACCTCAACCAAAGCAAACAACCTGCATTTCTCATCACGAAAACTTCATGATTTATGGTTTGATTTCTGTTCATAATATTTCTAGTAAGATCAAAAGTATTTTCCACATGTTATATGCAGATATAGACGATATGTAGAAAAACCATAAGGTCAAGTTTTTAAATTTGGACCTATCTATAATTCGTCCTTAGAGGATTTTCTCAATCGCCCCAATACATTGAAAAGTTAGTTGAATAATTGCTAAATATTCTAAAATTGATATATATATATATATATATGACCGTAGTTCATTATAATCTTTAATTTGTTTATAGTTGTAATGAATTTATTTTATTTAATTTTATCGAAGGATGGAAATCTTAGGAAAAAAAATACTTTATTCAATAAAAGTTTCAAGGATTTAACGTAAGCAAATGACTTTTTTTTTTTTTAAAAAAAAAAAAGCTTCATGTTCAAATTTGGGTATTCTAAAGTTTGGATTAATTTAATATGATTTACCATGCTATAATAATCTTCATCATTTACTTCAAATGGATGATTGAGATTTAACTAAAATAACTTATTATTTTTAGATAATCTCAACCTTGAAATAAAAATAAATTATTAAAATTTAGTTTTAGAATATAATTACTTTCTAAAATTTAAATTTAATTTTTAAATAAATTCACAACTATTCATTTAAAAAATGATGAAAATTATTCTAATATCATATATCATATTAATTTAAATTTAATAGGACCCAAATCCTTAAATTTCTTATTATAAGTTCTCAAAAGAATTTGAATTATTCAAAACTCTATCCATATTGTCTTTAATTTGTTTTGGCTTGAGTGTACATATTGCTTTACGCACTTTTTTCTCTTAAAAAAATACTCTTTTTGTTTTATAATAAATGTCGTTTAAAGATTTTTGCACATATATTAAAGATTGTATTTAATAAGTGGTATTAGATATAAAAAATACTATGTTATCCTTAATTAATTATTTTTATAAATTATTGTACACTCTACAAATAAATAATTATTATGAAAGAGATAAAAAATAGAGTTGAAAAAAATTAATTAATGTTCATTGATAATTGTAAAATGTCAATTATTATGAAACAAAAATTTATCTCTAAAACGACTTTTATTTTGGAATGGAGGGAGTATACAAAAACTTTTAAGTGAAAAATTAATGTATTTATAGAATGAAAACAGTTAAATATTTTTGTTTGTAGAAGAAAACAATTGATTTATTGTTGAGGAGTGAATAGCTGGCTTGCTATGAGTCCAATTTCTAGTTTGGTGAGTTTGAAGGTTACGTTGCTTGTCTATTATATCTTCGCATTCATTAGGAGATCAGGGCATTACAATTCAAGGATTTGTTTTTCTTTTTAATTTGAACGTGGAATCCTTTTATAATTTCCTATAAATCAAAATTCCTCATCATAAGTTATATCTCTCAGTTCCATTAGTACAAGCCATGTTATAGTTTTAAATGCTCTTGTTGGCTAGTACATATTATATTTAAAGCTATATCTTTTTCTTTTTCTTTTTAATTTTGTATCATCTAAAATAGGGTCTTGCTTGTAATAGGTTTCTAATATCGTTGTTCATAATTTATTTATTGTTACTGTGTTTTGAAGGCTCGTTATAGATCCAACAAATCATGTACTATCTAGCAGTAGTAGTCTTTTTTCTTAAATTCTTATGAAATTTTTATTATACTTGCAGAAAAAAATCCGACCAAAATTGTCTATTCCTCACAATGAAAAGACTAAGCAGATTAAACTTAATTGACACTGCTTATTGTTATCATAATCACGCAATAGATCATCAGTCAACAATAAATCTATATAAAAAATCTTGTTTTTAAGAAAAATTAATAATTTTAATCAGATTCGTATAAAAAGTGTATTGACAATTTATGCATGTAAAAAAAATTTTTAAAAAATGAAATGGGTTTGTTAAACTTCAACAAGAAAAAGAGGAGTTTTTATTTTGTCACGTGGAGAAAAAGTTGAAATAATTAAGGCTCATTTTAATGTAAGTAAGGTGGAGACAAATCCAAATTATATAAATTAATTAAACCAATCTCATGTCCTAGCAAAAGATCTGCGCTAGCCATTAGGTGAAGCAAGTGGGTTTGGGTAATGAACGAATCTAGGCTTAAATCCAACAATCAATCATCAAGAACCTAACTTGGTTGGTGTGAACTGACATCTTTCAGATCCCCAAGAAATTAGCTACAGTTGGGATATCAATTATCAGAAAATATCTTATCTTATTCCCTGGTGTTGATTTCTTGCACAAGAAAGGAAGAATAGCATAATCATGTTCTCTGGCCAGTTTTTTCCAAAAAGCTTCTTTGGAAGAAATTGGTCCACAACATGACAAATTTAGGTTTAGCATGCTCCAGTCTGATTTTAATTTGATTGGATTTGGGAGTCAACATTTGCTAGAAAAGTTTATGCTTCCAAGAAAAACTCTTAGCATGTGATTGACAAATTTTTATAAAGAGTAAAGAAAAAAATAAAGAAAAATAAATTTTATTTTTTCTCTTTATTTTCTTCCATCATGCTGGGATAAAAAGGAGGAAAAGAAAATTAATTTTTATTTTTCCTTGATTGGATAACTAATTATGAAAGAAAAAAAAAATATATAATATATTTCAAATTTTACTCTTTATTAAATAAAATATTTAAATATATAATTATATTGTATAATGATAAAAAATAATAATTATTATTTAATTGATTTTATATGAAATTAAAATTTATATAATGATAAATATAATGTTAATAC
>CATIWR010034162.1:0-17822 GCA_949677035.1 Omphalea diandra
CAATTGTAGGTTACAAATAGGTGTTTAGGAATAAGTTAGATGAGAAAGGGTTCATCACTAGGAATAAGGCTAGATTGGTTGCAAAAGGTTACAACTAAGAGGAAGGCATAGACTATGATGAAACATATGCCCCCGTAGAAAGGTTAAAGGCCATTAGAATTCTTTTGGCTTATGTATGTCATATGAATTTTAAACATTTTCAAATGGATGTCAAGAGTGCCTTTCTAAATGGTGTCATTGAGGAGGAAGTGTATGTTGAACAACCTCCTGGTTTTGAATCTCATAGTTTTCCAAATTATGTTTTTAAATTGAATAGAGCCTTATATGGTTTGAAACAAGCTCCAAGAGCTTGGTATGAAAGACTTAGTTCTTTTCTTTTGAAAAATGATTTTGAAAAGGGGAAGGTTGACACAACATTATTTGTGAAAAGGCATAATCATGATACATTAATAATGCAAATTTATGTTGATGATATCATTTTTTGTGCTACTAATGAATCTCTTTGTAAGGAGTTTGCTAAGTGTATGACTAGGGTTTCGAGATGAGCATGATAAGAGAGCTCAAGTTTTTCCTTGCTCTATAAATCAAGCAAACCAAAGAAGGGATCTTCATCAACCAAGCCAAATACACAAGGACATTCTCAAGAAATTTGGCATGGATGGATGTAAAATAGCAAAAACACCAATGAGTGCTACCATCATATTGGACAAGGATGAATTGGGTAAGACGGTTGATAAAAAGAGATATCGAGGTATGATCGGTTCTCTACTTTATTTTACCACTTCTAAACCTGATATAATATTTAGTGTATGTATGTGTGCTAGATTTCAATCTTATTCCAAAGAATCACATTTAAATACTGTCAAAAGAATTTTCAAATATTTGCATGGCACATTACATTTAGGGTTATGGTATCCTAGAGATTCTTCATTTAGTCTTATAAGTTATTTGAATGCAGATTATATTGGTAGTCTTTTAGATAGAAAGAGCACTTTTAGAACTTACCAATTTATAGGATAATGTTTAGTGCCTTGGTTTAGCAAGAAGCAAGTTTTAGTTGCCTTATCCACCGCCGAAGCTGACGGGTTGTTATTGCACCCAAGTCCTTTGGATGAAATAACAATTAAAGGATTATGGCAAACTTATTTATCACATTCCCATCAAATGTGACAACACAAGTGTAATTAATATTTCAAAAAATCCCATCCAATATTTTAGGAGCAAACATATAGACATTACGCATCACTTTCCTAGAGATCATGTCCAAAATAATGATGTTGTGTTAGAGTTTATAAACACAAATCATCAACTTGTGAACATTTGCACTAAACCTCTCAATGATGAAAGGATGAACTTCATTAAGAGAGAATTAGGAATGCTTGATGGAAGCTCCCTAAAGTGAAAACTTAGATCATTCTACATGTTGCATTATTCCATGATTGAATGATTGCCTTGTGTGATGTATGTGATGTTTATTTATGTTAGATGTCTTAATTTCATGTGCAATTGTGTTTTTCAATACCAACTTAAATGAATTAAACATCAAAATATCAAAGTGGATCACAGTTTTAGATGTCAAGTCTTAAAATTTCATAGTTATCTTTTTGCCTTGTAATTCGTAGCCGCTATTTCGTGATTCACGGTCATGTATTACAGGTACTCATCCTTTGGCTGGCAATCATCAATTCGCAATCACGACTTTCAATCTCCACCACAAATTTGTTTAAATTTTAAAATTTTTAACTGTTGAATAAGCCGTTTCTTGAGGATTTTTTGTTTGTTACTTATATTATTCAAAATTAGCGATCGTGACTTTTAGATCGCGATCCCGAATTTAGGTAACTGCCACACATTTAAGTGATTTGATTGCCAACCGTTGCACTCCTTCATTAAATTCATTTCTAATCATTTTTAGTCACTTTCACATGCTTTTTTGGCCTATATAAATCTCTCCCCTCTCCCCCCTCCTCCAAATAGTGATTTTCATCACTCTTGCTAAGATATCTCAATCCATCCTCTTCCTTACTCTCAAATCTTCCTTCAACTCACAAATGGCCCCTAAGAAAGCTTTAAGAGTAGAGAAGGGAAAGGTAGTAGCATAGCCTTCTAGACCCCCGGCTCTACACTAAATGAAAAGGATTATGAAAGAAGAGAAGGATCACTATGAGACAAACGCCTCTAAGATCATCCTTCTGAACAAAATCCCTTTTATTTTTCTCCTTGAGTCGCTAGGAATCAAAGATGAAATCCATACATTTCTTTCTAACATAGGGTGGATCGAATTTATATTTCGTGACAAGCCTAGATATGAAGAAATCTTGTAAGAGTTTATATATACCATGACTCTAAGTCAAAGAGCCAAATCGCATGCTAGCCAATACAGGTTAGTATTTCGTGCTTTTAGAGGCCCATTTTTCATCATTTTTGAACAATTATCCAATCTTTTCAACCTTTAAGTCGGAGATAACATTTCATTCATCATTTTTGCTCTTGATGTTATTTATTCTGAGTTTTGGTCTGAGATTTTCATCAAGACCAAACATGACCCCAAAACTTCCTTAGCCACATACATTCGAACCCTACCTTGTTGGCTACTTCATCATATCATCACCTTCTTTGTTAATGCAAGAGGGGTTGGTAATGAAAAAGTGTCCCAAATGGATCTTGCTTTCCTTTTCTGCCTTGACAAAAAAATAGGCCTATACAAACTAGTCGATATCTCATGGATAAATTGATTCACATGAGCATTAAACCTAAAAGTCAGTTTCTTCTCCCTTCTTATGTTACTTCCATCTACAAATATATTGGTGCTTTTAATGAGGAAAACAAAAAATTCCTTACTAAAAAGCTTCTTCACTCTTAAAACTTTTTAGACTTCACTTACCTCATCAATGCCAAAGCTATTCATTTTAATTCTTATGCTTATACTCTGGGTGCTTTTGGAGCAAAATGGTTAAAAACATCCTAAGCCTCCAAAAGAAAAAGGCTTGTCACTGAAGAAGGAGAATAACCAGTCCCACTTCCTCAACCAAAACCTAAGTCTAAAATCTCTCTTGCCACCATCAATCGAAAATTGGACAAGGTGATGAGGATGCTCAAGAGAAGATTTCTCCTCCTTTCCCACCTATACAGTGACTCGGTGTATTTACAAGAGAAAGTTGGTTCTCCTCTCTGCTAGGCGAATACTGAAGTTGAGGGAGGAGGATATAATGAAGAACAAGATGATTCTGGAGATGATGACAGCTCTCCTATCTTTTAGATTGTCTTTAGAATTTTTGTTTTTCTTTCTCTATTGTGTTTTTTAAATTTCTTAATGTAAACACTGTCGATCCCACAGTTTATAAATAAATAAAGTGTTTGATTTACAATTCTTTGTCTCATATGCTATGTGATTGCAATTTTTTTTATTATGTGATTGCACTTCTTATGATTATGTGAGTTATTATTTACTTTTTATGATCACTTTCTCTCATTTCTATGTATTTCATCTACTGTTCCATATTTACCCTCTTTTTGATCTTGCCAAATGGGGAGAGTGAAGTATGAAGAGAAAATAAGTAATGTAGATAAGCATAAGTTGAGGGAGAGAATATTTTTTTTAACTTAGAGTACTTAGAATTTTTCTTTGATCATTTTCTATAATTTCTTTAAGTATTCATTGATCATTTTATCATTGACCATCCCAACTTCACAAGTCATGCATTTGATTTTCCTTGAGATCAATCTAAGTTGTCAAAAAAAAAAGAAGGAGATTATTGGATTAGGTTAATTAAACCTAAGTCATGAACCTCTTTTGATATTGACAATAGAGATTGATCAATTCTAATATTTTCATTAAGTGTTGTTTTCCAATTTATAAGATAGTTTTCAATTGGAAGTTGGATGGAAATCAAAATCTCTAACCTTATGAAGTTCATCTAATTCGTAGTTTGTATCTTCTAAATCGCAATCGCAAATCAGCTATAAGGATGGATGAAGCTAGGCTAGAGAAATTCTTAGGCCAATTCACAGCTACGACTTAGCCAAAGGAAATAAGGTTGAGTCATAGAGGAATTCGCGTTGGCATTTGCGTCTGAGGTCGTGACCACAAATTTCATAATGACAAAAGAGGGAACCAAAGCCACAATTACAACATGCCAAGTGTCCAGGAAAACTGTTGAAAATCAAAAATCTTGGGGGCGAATATTTTATCGTGACTGCGACTCAAGAAGTTGAAAATTCCTCTCCAAATAGAGGAATTCACAGTCTCAGTCACACCCAAGGCAAAAACAACTTGCGACCGCGACTTTTAAGTAGCAGATAGAACACAACGACTATTTTTCTTAGATAACCAATAGATGAAGGACACGTGGACTAGCTGTTAGACATAGAACGAGGTTATCTGCCACTATTTTTGGCTCCTCAATGCTAATTGAAAATTCACGACCACGAACTTGTAGTAACGACCACAACTTCTGCTTGACAAGCATTTAATGCAAAATTTGCTTAGCACAACTTAGAGATTTTAGGATAGTTTTAGAGTAATGTCTCTTTGATGGATGTGGGCTATAAGTACTCAAATAAACATATGTAAATATAAGAGAATTTAATTGATTGTAACCAAACTCTTGCCAATTTGTTACTTATTCTTTTACTATTCTTTAATGTGTTATTGATTGTTTGGTTGAGCAATAAACACCATTGTAAGTAGGTTGAAAGTTAGCCTAGATTCTAAAACTCTTGTAAAAGGTTGAAGTGTGAGCCTAAAAACACTTATGAGAAGTTTTTTGTGTGAGCCTAGAAAACACAAGTTGTAAAGGTTTTTATGTGAGCCATAAACACAAGGTGTATAAGTTTGGTGTGAGCTTGGAAACACTAGTTTAGTTGAGTGAAATACCCAATTGTGTAGAATTGGAGAGTGGACGTAGGGTACGTTAACACCCGAATCACTATAAACCTTTGTGTTGATTGTTCTCTTCTATTTCTTCACTTTCTAAACATTAATCTTTCATTTTAATTTTTAATTAAACACCAATTCAACCCCCTCCCCCCTTTCTTAGTGCCTTAGGCCAACAAAGGTCTTTGGTTGTTGCAATCTACCTTATCCCATCCATTATTAGGCTCAAAAAATGGAAAAGAAGGTTAAAAATATGAAAGAAACAAAGAAGAGTGCATTTTATGAATTATGCATGTAAATAATACATGCAGTCTATACATACCAACTTATGGTTTGTACAGACCATACTTATGTATATAGATAACTAGGTTTTTATACAAATGACTAGGCTTACTCTAAGTAGAATTTGGAAAAAAAAAAAAAAAAAAAAAAAAAAAAGAAAGAAGAAAGGAAGAGGGGAAAGGGAAAAAGGAAATGAAGGCCTAGTATGGCTTGAGGGGGTTAGCTTTTAGCCATCAGAGACATAAAAAATGATTGAATCTCCATTAAAATGCAAAGGTTTCAACGTCAAAAGGGAGAAAAACTTAGTTTTTTTTTTTTTTAACCTTGAATCTTATAGGCTAGTGTATGGATTCTTAGGTTTCTATAAGTGAAAGCTCTTTAAGGTTTGAGTTTTCAATTTAGCAAAACTTCCTTAGGGTTTTTCTAGCTCCATCCTTCAAATAATGGGGTATTTATGAAATGAAAAGGGGTGAATATGTGCCTTGTGGCACATATTTTGCCTTATCCCTTCCTACCCCCCTCTAATGAATATTTTAGACTTTAGGGTTTAGAAGTTATCTGTACAAGCCATGGGTTTATTGTATAGACTATTGCTTATCCGTACATCAATTTTGGGAGTTTTATTAGTTAGTATTTTAGAAGCTTATTATTGTTTGGCTTATGGGAGGTTGTCTGTATAGACCATAAGTTGTTTATACAAACCTCTGAGGTTGGAAGTACAACCAACTTTATTTGTTATACAAACCTCTCTATAATCTCACATTAGGCTCTCTTAGTTTGAGTGTTTAAAGGATAAGTTTGATTTAAGGTTTGTTGAAGATTTTGTCCTTTCTTGAGTGTTATTTTCTTTAACCTTTTAGGGGTGAATTCAATAACTTTCTCATATTTGAGCTCGCATTCCAATAATCCAAAATTCAATGCTTACATATGGTAAAAGTAAAGGTAATGAACGCATATACGGATGGATGAATGATTAATGAATGTTATTACACTATAAGAAATTTAGTGTTTTGCTACAAAATAATTTGTCACAAGACATTAAATTTTTCATTATAAATATATCATGATAAAATTGATTTGTCACTATGTTTGTCAAAATAACCTCGTCTTAATATGTATATTATGATAATTTATATTTTGTCATAATAATATATAGATTTTGTGACGAATATATTTATCATAATGAAATATATTTATAGTGATAAAATTCTTTATATAATAAATAAATTTGTCACAAAATCCATAACCATTGCATAATAAAATTTTTTTTATAGCAATAAATTTTTTTATAACAAATAAATTTGTCACAAAATCCATAATCATTTTAACATAATATATTTGACCACACCTCTAACTTATGACTGAGACCTCAAAGCTCCTACACATATTGGTGATTGATACGTTTTTAGGTGTTAGCCTACTTTGATGTTGGAACGGTGTCCATCAAGGCGCTATATAGAGTTTTGAATATAGTTGCTCATATCATTCTAAATACCAACTGAATATTATAATGTCAACTTTAAATCATTTAATAATTTCGTCATATTGTAGTTTTTAGAGTGCTCATTGACTTCTACATAATCAGTAATTATTTAAAATAAAAAAATTAAAAAAGAAAAAGCAATAAAATAAAATATATGAAATATTAAATTATTTTATTTAAACTCAAAATAATTACAATTATTCAATTACAAATTCAGAGATGAAATATAGTATTCATCAATTTTCAATCTAAACTCTAATAAAATTTCAAAAAATCACTTTCAAATAGTAAAAATATCAATAATTTATTTATTTATAAGAAAAAAATAATTTGGTATTAAAAAATTATTAGATATAGATTATATTATTTAGCATTTCTAAGAAAATATAAAATTTTATGCTAATAAAAATTAATTTTATATACTTAATAATTTTAATATTGAATGTTATAAAAAATGAAATTGATATATCAAAATTTAACAATATGTATATATTATTCTTTTATTGTGACAAGTTATTTTGGAATAAAAATTATTTATTGTGATAAAATAATTTTATAATAATATCTTAATAATTAAATATAGTGGCAAAGCATTATTATGTCAAAATTATTTTTCCATTATATAATTTTCATTTTGGTGCTAAAATATTATTGAAAATATTTTTTATATTAAAATTTGATGTCTTTCTGTTTTTATATATTATGACAATATTTTATCACAACAAATAATTATTTATTATAATAAAATAATTTTTTACTAATTTATTGACTAATTAAATATAGTAACAAAATGATAAAATAAATTTTTCATTATTTATAATTTCATATGCGTCAAAAATTTGACACCAATAAAAATATTGTGATGAATTTTTGTTATTATATTTTTTATATTCATTTATTATGATAAAAATATATATTTAATTTGTATTTTATCACAAATTAATTAATTTTTATAAAAATTATGATAAATTTTAATTTTCTCATGATAAAATCACATATTTTGATAATATTAACTTCATCACAAAAATTTTTGTGACGATAAGCAAGTTGATGTGATTGCCTTGATTTTGGTGAACTATTTCAACAGTGATGAATAGCTTATTAGTATGCTTTTGGACTTTATAGAGTTCAAGCACATGCTATGTTTTGGTATATTTAATACACTAGTACCCATTATGAAATGCTTATGAGATAATATGCTAGTTGTGTTAGAGGTACATGTGGTTGTTGAGGATAGCTCCCATAAGTGTGTTAGGCTTACCTTGGTGGTCTATGGTTAATAATGATGGGACTGATGTTGTTGTACAATATGTATTATATGAAATTGAAATGAATTGATTAAAGTAAGATATGAAATGGTAATGATATGATATAATGATGTGAAATGTTTGCTTATTATGCATACCATATAGGTACTGCGGATAGTCTCATATGCGCGTTAAGCTTGTTCTCGGTGAGTTTAGAGCTAACTTTGGATATATATTGTTCTCACTAGAAACCTTTTTTTTTTTTTTCACACTTTCTTCCCCTCCAACATATATTACCTCAATCCATATTCATTTTACCTTATTTCTAGGGACTTTAATTGTATAAAACATGCATGTAACATCTTATAATCACTAAAACATGTAATGAACATATCAAAACACATCAATGCATTCAAGAAACCAATTGTAGAGTTGCATTATAAATCAGAAATCATGTCATACTTATTAAGGTTACACCATGTTCACAAAACAACAATTTCATATGCTAATAATGTTTCTTCATATGTAGACATCGTATTTCAAGTGAAGAAAATTTTAACCCAATGATGATATCCAACAAATATGCATATGATCAAGAAAATATAGGAGGATCAATAAGACATAAAGACCATGAAAAACCTATACCAAACCTTCAAACCAAACCAAAAGCCTGAAGACTAGTCTAAAAACCTTAAGCCCGGCTTAAGAGAAATGATTGATTCATCTTTAAACTAATTGGTTTTTCGATTGGATTAGTGTCTGAGTAGACCAATTTAGACCTAAACTGATCGATTCACACATGAAACCTCGATTCATCTTATGAACCAACCAATTCACTATTTGAAACGATTGGATCAATAATATATAAACCATTCCTTTTCTAGATTTTTTTCATTTCCATATTTATTAATAAATTTCACGAGCATCTTTTCACGTACTCTTCACCAAGTTTACTAACAAAGCTTCGTATAGACTATCGGTAAGAGAAAAAAAAAAAAAGAAGGAGCCTTAGAAAGTGCTCAAAAAATTAATTTTTATTCATGTCCTCTATTTTTTATTATTTTTCATTGCCATTTTCTTTTCTCCACCCAACATGTAAAATCAATAAAAAAAAAAAAATCGCTTCTCCCTTTTCTCTAACATTAACCGGATTTATTTCACCAAAAGACAATCATCACCAATTGTTAAGCCTAACAATGAGAGAGAGAGAGAGAGAGAGAGAAGACGATTGATATATTTTATTTTATTTTTCTTATTTTGAAAAAAAATATTACTCTCAAGAAGATGACGCTGAGTCTTTTTTAGATTCAGTTAATTAAGGACTTTCTAATGACGAACTTGATCCTTTTCTTTTATGTATAATTATTATTTTTATTTATTGTCATATGAATGGTAAATTGTGCCGCTTGATATTATTATTTATCTGTAATTATTCAATTATTTGATCCTTTATTCATATTTATAATTATTATTTAGTCCTATACTGATCGTCATTTTTATTTCATATTATTATTATTATTATTATTATTATTATTATTATTATTTTTTATTACAAGTTTTGTCTCCTAATACCTTATATTTGTTTATAATCCATGTACTTACACAAATCATATATTCAAGAAAGATCAATAATTATTTTAATAGTTGATCACCTGGATGATATAACAAATTTTTGAAAATTATTATCAAGTGTTGAAGTGTTGAGAAGAGTGGTTAGAATCCTTATGTATACGTAAAAAGAAAAAAGTAAAAAGATGCTGAAAATATAAACATCAAGAATCAACCGTTAAAAACTACAACAACATGCGTATCAAATATATTATATAAGACACTTACCTTAAATGCTTAACAAATTTAATATATTAATTTTGATCATTTAAATAGTTGATCTTCCTTATTTACTGCTATCTATTATTCAATTATATAGAACAAAAAACTCATAATTATATAATTTAAGTAATTGATGTTGTAATATTGATTTAATTATTTTAAAGTTTTTAATGAAGAAATAAAAAAAATTCGGAAAAAAGTGTGATATGCAATCCAACAGTATAAAAATTTACAACAATTCAATTTTGAAGTACATATTTTAAATTATTTAATAAATTTATTATATAAATTTATTAGATTTTTAGTTAAAAATTGATATTAATATAATAAATACAACTTTTTTTGGGGGCACATTGAAAAGTAATATGGATAAACTAATTTCACATAAAAGATCCAAACTTTAAAAAAAAATGCGACTCCAAAATTTCTTACAGAGGAGTTATGTGTTAATAATAATACTACGATAAGTGCAAGTGTGGTAAGGAGCTATATTTACATTTGTGTAGCTCTTGAGGGTGTGTTTATCTGTCTTTGATACTATAATTTTTAAATATAACATTTATTTAAATATATATAATAAATAAAAATAATAAATTTTATAAACAAAATGAAAAATTTTGTAACAGAATGTTTTTAAATGATATACACAAAATAAGAAATAAATAAATAAATTTTATATTTAAAATATAAAGTAAAAAATATCTAATATGATTATTATTATTATTATTATTATCAGTATCGTACATTTAGTTCATTAATATTTTTTTTTAAGATATAAAAAAGTGAAAAAAAAAAAAAAAGTTTAACATTCAAATAAACAAATTCCGTAAAAAACAGGCAACGACATTGCTATACCTCTTGTTCGTGCATATCTTACCTTTGTATAATCAATAATGAAGACAACTCGACAACCTGATTAACTTGCGCCAGACCGGCAGGGAATGTGCAAAAGGCGTTGGCGGGATAGTTGTTCACCCATAAACTTCTCAACTAACTCCTGCTGCTGTAAATCTACCATCTTATTCCTTAGTCGCTCAAAATCCCTTCGATAATCTCTTAAACTTCCAATCTGCTTCACTTGAGACAATGACTCTCCAAAATCTTCATCTTCATCTGCTACAAACCTCGACTCCAGCTCTTTCTTGAAAACCTCCCATATAATCTCCAATTCATCTTGCTTGTACGTCCGCTGTAGCCATCGAAACCACTGGTTAGCTTCCCCTTCGAGGTAAAACGAAGCTAAAGACACTTGTTGATTTTCCAGAGTGCCATGATATTTGAAAAACTGCGCAACTCGATCGAGCCATTCTAATGGAGGTGAGCCAACACCAACGAAACGGGGGAATTCCAACATGGGTTTGTAATAATATTCTTTAGGATAAGAAACAATTTTGTCCTCTATCTCCTTAAGGGCGCTACCAAGATTCAAGATTCGATCAAAGATGGTTTTGAGATCATGATGATGATCAAGTGGTGAAGAGGAGATGTTGGGTTTGATTTCATGGATGTATTTCTTTATCTTGTCGAATTTTCTTTTGCTGTTTTCTATTTGATAGATATTCAATATGATAGAGCCAAGAAAAAGGGCAAGAACAAGAAAAGGATCTAATTGGGGTTCTCGGGATGTACCATTACAGACAAATTTACAAGAAGCAGGCCCTTCAGTTTCCTCCGTTTTGATGTCCATTTCATATGTTATTCCGCTCCAATATCATTTACTCCGTGGCACTATCTATCAACTGCGATTTTAAGACTAATCGAGACTGGCCAGTATGGGCCACCACATTAACCTTACTGCCACATGGCGCATGATGCCAAACTACCCTACAAGTTTCAACAAGACCAATGCAAGCTGGAGCGTTCAAATGCTTTGTTGGCAGCCTGCATGTAATTCGGCTGAATGCCTGGTATATATAACACGTATTTATTGGGTACTCAGATCTTGACACGTCCTACTGAATTGAATTTGGCACTTGACACGTTATGTGCATAGTATAGGCGTTTAACTTTTTTTATTATTTACACATGACTTGAGTCACTTTATTGGTTTCAATTGAAACTTGTGTCTGGATGAATGTTTGTCGTCTTGCTCGTCAATACCCATGAATTTTTCAATGTAATCGCATCTCGCTGCAATATGGAAAAGTGTCCTTGGAACATGTATAGATATGGGGGTACCAATTAATTTAAGATTTGGTCGATTTTAAATTATTTTAGTTATAAAGTTTGAGTTAAATTATCTTAAATTATGATAAAATCAAATGAATTGAAGTGTAATAAAATTAAATTATTATTAAGTGTAATAAAATAAAATTACTTTTTAATTTAAAATCAGATTAAATTATTTATAATTTAATTTTTTAAAAATAAAAACTACAAACTGAGTTAAGATCCTGTTAATTCAAATGTCAGATTATAGAGTTAGATTGACATTAATTTGAAAATTTTCAAATTATTTTAAATTTTTTATAACTTAAATTTAAATCGGTCATAAATTATCGCCTCTATTTTAAATATTTTATTTTTCATAAGTACAAGTTCCCGCAAGGTGCGATGTTAATAATGTGTTGCAATTAAGATTATATATAAATTTTTTTATAAATTAAATATGACTTTAATATATATTCTTTAATTTCTGTATTTAGTACAATAAAAATTTATATTTGTTTCATTTGCATCTTATAATTGCATAAAATTATTCAAAATAATCAACTACAATCCTAAAAGATATTATTGTCAGGAACTTTAAATAATTTTTTTTTAAAAAAAATAACTTCATGAACTAGGAGAATTTGAGAACTATCTGTCACCATTTTGTCTCGAAAAGAAAAACAATTGTTAAAAATTCAAAATATAGATTCATCAGTATATATTATTAATTTCATTCTTAAATTTAGTTTTAGTCAAGTATTTATCATTTATCAAATAATTGTATTAAAATAATAATATGTTTATCAATTGATAATATAATATATTTTTATTTTTATATAATAAATAAATTAATAATTAATTATTTAGTTTTTCCAATTAATCAAAAGAATCTATGGAAATTTAACAAGAAAATATATTTTCATACAAAAATAACTTAAAAATTTTAACAATTTAATAAGTTTTTGACATAAAAATAATTTAGAAAATCTAACTATAGAGAAAGTTTTCACATTTTTCCCCTTTAGAATTTTAATGAAAATATGTATTTAATTTTTTATAAAATAATAAAAAAAATAAAAGAACTAAAGAGACAAAAAAATCCAACCAAAAGAAAAAAGTAAAACCATATCTTTTAATTTTTATTAAAAATAAATTAATTAATTATAACTATAATTTTTATTATTTTATTTACTTAAAAAGTCAATTTTTTATGAAATAATAAAATATTATAAATAATAATAAATTTTTACTTATTATCAATATATTATTTTTAATAATTAAATGAATTAATTATTAAATTTATTTAAATTTTATTATTATAATATTACCATACAATATATAGATTTATTACTAATTTTTTTACTTAAATTAGTGAAAAAACCATACAAAAGGCCATGACAAGCCATACAATACTCTAATTGACTGGCGATAAAATTAATAAAAAAGCTTTTAGAAACTTTTAAGAAAATATTATTATTTAATCTCATGGATTTATATAAGTAACTAATCAGTCCTTTTTTTTTTTCAAGAATTACTAAGGGATTCTTCATATTTTATTTTGTTCAACTGATTGATCATTCTATATAATTTTCTGTTATATAAATCTAGAAAAATTATTATTTAATTACTCAAGTTTGACAATATTTATTAGTGAATCACTCCTTCTTAAAACTTTATTTAATCTTTCACATTTAATTTTGTTAATAGGTTAATTTTTATTATTTTAAATATTTTTATTAATCAATTAATAAAATAAACAAAAAAAATTAACTATGATACTAAAATATATATATATATATATATATATATATATATATATATATATATATATATATATATATATATGTATGTATGATTTGTGATAAGAATAATTCTGTGAGATACAAGTAACTTAATTAATGCAATATGCAAAATATATAAAATTAACAGAAAATTCAACCAAGTAACAAAATTAAATGCTAAAGGTTAAATAACAAAATTTTAGAAAATTGAGAAACTCATTAATAACTATTGTCAAACTTAGGAAATTAAATAATAATTTCTCTATATATTTAATGAAAAATTAAATAAAAGAATCAATTAGTCTAATAAAAATAAATGTGAAGGAATGTTTAACAATTTTTTTAAAAGAGCATTTATTAGCTATTTATATAGAATTTAAGAGATTAAATAGTAATCTTATCTTGAAAAGTTTCTAAAAAAGAGTCTTGAAAGTCTCCTTGGTCCCCTAAGTTTCTCTCTAAGAACTAGGGTTTTATAGGTTCCTTTGAGTCTTGAAGTTCAAGATTGTCTTTCTCTATGGTTTTGTCCACTATTTAGTGGAATAGAATCGTTAATAATGAGCGGGGTAATTGGTCTGGTATGACATTATCTAAGGAGGAAGTATAGGAGCTAGTTTTTGAGAAGGATACAGAGGTAGGGGATGATGTCTGTGCCAACCTGAGTCTGGCGGGTAGGGTTTGTTCAAAGAAGAAGAATATAAATGGTGAAGCATTGAAAAGTATACTGTCGGTGGTTTGGAAATTGCACAAGGGGTTTGGCTTTAAAGAATGGGACAACCATGCATTCATATTTCAGTTCTTTTTAAAGTACGATACGGATCGGGTTTATGCGTTGCACCTTAGAATTAAGATATGCAGCTCCTTGTGACTAAACATATGCCAAGAAACTCAAACCCAAATGATATCACATTCAACAGCGTTGACATATGGACACGATTCTACAATGTTCCTTTTCGAAGGATGAACACTACCACAGCCAGAATGCTTGGGGAAAGAGCTAATAGAGTGTTGAAGGATGATAAGGAGAAAAGTGCAGGGTGGAGTAGGTACCTTAGGGTTCGATTTGAGGTGCAAATTGCAAAACCGCTCATTAGGGGTGTAAAAATAAGGGACGATGGAGGCCAGCTGAGATGGGTTCATGCAAAACATGAACACCTATTGAATATCTGTTTCGTATGTGGTAGAATAGGGCATATAAATGTGGAATGCGAATTTGTCGATGAGATGCCCCTTAATGGAGAAATTCAATATGGTGAGTGGCCGAGGGCTTCTCCATTAAAGGCTTTAAAGAAGGAACAACGTGAAGATATGGTTATGGAGGAACAGTTGATTGTTGCCCTGATTAAAAAATTAAATTTCGAAGAGGAGGGAGATGTCAAGGAGGCAAGAAGTGGGTCTGGTTCAGATGCAAATGTGAATGGATTGGGAATGACTAAGGCAATAGAATTTGATGGTAGCAGTGAGAACTTGGGACAGCACGTGAATTTGGTACGAATTGAGAGTGATGGAGAAAGTAACTCGAATAATGACTCCTTGCTTATGGTGGTGTCTAAGGCTAGGAAATGGAAATAGGAGGCCCGCAATTCACATGTGCACAGGGTTGGGAGCAAATGTGTCTTCCAACGGTATGGCAAACATAATAATCAAGAAGACTTTGTGGAATTGTGTGAAGGAATTGAAGTTAATGTGGGAATGGCATATAAAAAAATAAAACATAACCTACTCAACGGTTGCAATTTCTATTTATTGACCAACTCGGTTGACAATCCAGTCCGTCGGGCCCAATGAAATTTTTGAGCTAGAACTGTCAGGGTTTGGGGAATCCCCGGACAGTTCGTACACTTCACACTTTGGCACATACTGTTTCCCAAGTGTGGTGTTTATAATGGAATCCAAGCTCGTTGCTTCTAAGGTGGATGCGATTGGTAAAGCTCTAGATTTTGCTGGATGGGTGACAATGGAGTGTGTCGGTAGAAGTGAGGGATTAATTTTGTTATGGTTTGATGATGTTGACGTCTCAATACAGTCTCGATCAGATCGTCATATAGATGTAAATGTTATATTTAATGGTACTGGGAAACAATGGAGGTTCACAAGTTTCGATGGCTCACCCATAGAACATGAAAAGCATTTGTCATGGGAACTGTTGGAGAGGCTCGGAAAGGTTGACTCAAACAAATTTGAGCAGTCGGGCTTAATACATGGGATCAGGATGGCAAGGACAACACCTATAATTTCTCATATGTTTTTTTTTTTTATTATTTTATCGAAGATTCCATTATCTATAATACATGGACTTAATACATGGGATCAGTCTCGATTTCGTGATCGCAATTTAATTTTCTCTTGGACACGATAGTGACCACGAATCCTTCTATTTAATAAGGAGATGGTGTTTTGCCAAATCACGGTCTCAACCAATGTTTTGCTTTCGCTAATTTTGATTTACTAATAGCTCTTCAAGACACTTGGCATAGTTTGGTTAAAGAGTTGATTCCCTCCAGGCAAATGCAAAATTTATCGTGAAATCTTTTGTTTCAACTTCATCACCTTCTTGATAAAATCACGATGTGATTTCCTCTGCGAAATCATCTATCCCAACTTCATCCATTCTTTTTGCAAGATAGTGGTCGCGAATTATAAGTTCTTGACTGCGAAATAGGAAGCCTTTCACATGTTTTAAGACTTCAACTCCCATTCAACAATGCAAACCTATCTAAAAATTTGCAAAATCAACATTTAGAAATGATGTTAGAAAATGTCAATCTTTATTCTTAAGATCAAAAAAGAATTTTGATTTAGGTTTGACTAATCTAATCCAACACATGGGTTTTGTGGTTTGTGAGGAACAAGCTGGTATTTGATAAACAGGAGTTTGATTGGAGATATGTTTTGTCTTTGGCGAATAGAACCTAAGTATGTGGAGAGTAATAATCATGATGTTCACCAATCCAATATAGAGCAGGTTAAGGTTAGATGGATTCGGCCAAGGGGTAATCTTCTTAAAATCAACTACGATGAGCGAGTTATGAACTCTGATGGATAGGGTTTGAGAGTTATTGCTCGAGATAAAAATGGGTGTGTGCGTTTTTGTGCGAGAGAAGTGGTGCAACGCTAAATTTAGTGCTTATTGGCTGAAGCATATGCAATTTTGCTAACTTTAAAACTGGTGCGAATGAAACATGCAGAGGATGTGGTGGTTGAAAGTGATAATGAGGCCCTTATTAAGTGTTTAAAAAACGAGAGAGGATGTGCTTAATGAGTTAGGAAGCGTACTGGAGGAGATAAGGCATGAGGTAAAAAGTCTGAGATGCGGTCTTCGGTCTTTTTGGAAGGAGAGAAGGAAACAAAGTAGTCCATCACCTGGCCAAATTAGCAGAATTGGAGGAGTTTCAAGACTGCACTAATTGTGTGCTCCCTATGCTATATATGTTAAGCGGTATTTGGTATAACTTATGAGTGCAGCTGATAGTTGATTAATACCTATCAATTAATAAAATAATATTTGATAAAAATCTAAAATAACAGCTGATAATTGATTAAAGTAACAGTCAACTGCTAATATTTAAAACTATTAAAAGATAAAAATATCATTTCTTTTAGATTTCTTTTATTTTTATTTTAATTATTTTTATAAAATAATTTATTTTAAATTTTTATACAAAAATTTTATAAAAATTTGATATATAGGATATTTTAGTTGCTAAGAATATATTAACATATATAACGATCTACGTTAATAAAAATAATTATTAAAATTTCATAAATACAAAATAATAGTTGTAATATCCTAAAATTTGAAATAATATATTATAAGGATATGTGAAAATATATCATTCATTATATTTATTTATTTATTTAATTCAACAAATAAAATATTAAAATTATACATTAATTAATTAGTTTACAAATTGACAACAATAGTTAAACAAAATTTACCAAATACTTAATATCAAACAGTTTTCTGCTATCAACAATCGCTATTAACTGTCAGTTATATTTATCAGTTATCGCAAACAGGCCCTTAGTCTTGACTGATGCTATTTTGTAGTTGTTCATTTTTGGCAAACTATATATATATATATATATATATATATATATATATATATATATATATATATATATATATATATATATATTAAAATGATCTGTAAATATATAATGAGTCTATG
>CATIWR010034164.1:0-26215 GCA_949677035.1 Omphalea diandra
CCCTCCTATTCCTCTCTTTTTAATCTTGACCACCTAGGGAGATAACTGACTGAATATACAAAGAGGGAACTTACAAAAAAAGGAGATAAAATTGACAATGATCTTATTAGAATAACTAAGGGGGAGTAATTTCATACTTATAATTCGAATCACTTCAAAATCATTCTCTTAGGAGCATACATAATTGATTCTTTATCCTTTGCATATTCAATCTAAATTGTCAAAATCAAAAAGGGGGAGATTGTTAGACTAGGTTATTCAAATCTAAGTTAAGACTCTATTTTGATCTTGACAATATAGATTGAAAGGTTCTAATGTTAATTTTAAGTGTTGTTTTTACAGTTTATAGGAGTTATCTTCTTTGGAATTCAAAATCTCCAACCTTGTAAAGTTTATCCAAATTCATGGAGTGTATATTCTAAATCGCAATCGCAAATCATTCACAAGGATGAATGAAGCAGGGTAGAGAAATTCGCAGTGGGTATCACGTACGGATTCGCGACCGTGATTTTCATAGTGATAAAAGAGGGAACCAAAGCCATAACTGCAGCGTGCCAAGTGTCCTAGGTATCCGTTGAAGATAAAAAATCGCGAAGGCGAATATGTGTTCGTGATCGAGACTGAAGGAGTTTAAGCTTCCTCACTAAACAGAAGAATTCGTGGTCTCAGTCGTACCCATGACAAAGCAAACTCACAACTGCAAAGTTTAAGATCAATTAAAAAGACCAACAACTACTTTTTTTGGACAACTAATGGACAACTGACACATGGACTAGCCATTAGACACAAGACAGGGTTCTTGTCGCAATTTTCAACTCCTCAGTGCAAATTAGAAATTTGCGACCGTGAAATGGTAGTAGTAACCATGACTTCTTCCTTACAAGCATTTAATACTAAATATACCTAGCACATCTTAAAGATTTATTGATAGTTTTAGAGTAACATCTCTTTGGTGGATGTGGGCTATAAATACTCTACCAAACTGATGTTAATGCAAAAGAATAATCATTGATATGTGCCAAAACTCTTGGTAAGTTATTTCTCAACTTTCATTCTTTATTTCTTTGTACATAGTTTGGTGTAAGCTTTAAACACTTTTTGGGTTGGATTTGAGAGTTAGCTGTTAGAAAACTCTTGTATAGGTTTGAGAATGAGTCTTAGAAAACTCTTGTACAAACTGAATGGGAGCCTTGGAAAACACTTGTAAGGTTTGGTGTGAGTCTAAAACACTCGGTTGAGTGTGAGCCTTGGAAAAACACTTGCAAGGTTTGGTGTGAGCCTAAAACACTAGGTTGAGTGTGAGCCTTGGAAAAACACTCGTAAGGTTTGGTGTGAGCCTAAACACTAAGTTAAGTGTGAGATTGTAAAACACTAGAGATTGAGTGAAATACCCAATTGGTGAATTGGAGAGTGGATGTAGGGTTGGTTAATATCCAAACCATTATAAAACTCTTGTGTTCATTCTTTTCTTATCCTTTATGTAATCTTTCATATTTGAGAGCTTCCTCTAAAATCAAAAGTTTAAATTTGCCACCAATTCAACCCCCTCCCCCTCTCTCTCTTCTTGGTGCACTAAGGCCAACAATTTCTTCTTTAGGTTTTTCAGAGAAGTTCCATTCAAAAGAGCTAAAGGTTCATTTATCTTTTGATTCTCTCTTAACTCAACAAGAGTCCTTACTGAAAGAAAAGAGTCATATTCACTAGTTACATGATAAGGACCTTAACTTAACATTCTATCATGTTTTTTTTTCTTAAAGAAGTCACTCCTATAAAATTCACACACTGGAAGTTAATGACTAGATCACTGATGATGTTTTTATCATTAAAATCCACATTTTATGGTATTACTCCGATCTTTTTTTGTTGGAACTTCTATTGTTATGAATTATTTATTGGTGCATTCCCTTATATTAGCTTCAGTCATTAGCCAAAAAAAATAAGTTATTAGCAAGATTGCTTAATGTTATACTAGGTTATTCAAACCTAAGTCAAAACTCTCTTTTGACATTGACAATATAGATTGAATGTTCTAATGTCAATTTTAAGTGTTGTTTTTATAGTTTATAAGAGTTATCTTCAATGGAAGCCAAAATCTTCATCTTTTAGAAGAACATCCAAATTCGCAATCGGTATCCCCTAAGTCGCGACCGCGACATTGTTATAAGAATGGATGAAGCAAGGTCAGAGGAATTCAAGGGCGAATTCGAAGCTGCGACTCAACTGAAGCAGCCTTGTTGAAGTACAGAGAAATTCGCGATCTGAGTTGCGCTGAAGGCATTGATACCTTGCGATTGCGACTTTTAAGAGTGGTTATAATACAATGACTATATTTTCCTGGATAACCAACGGAAAGATGACACGTGGACTAACTGTTAGACACAAACGGGATTTTTAGTCGAAATTGAAAATTCGCAACCACAAAAAGTTAGTAGCGACCGCGACTTCAGCCTGACAAGCATTTAATGCTGAATTTGCCTAGCACATCTTAGAAATTTGTTAATAGTTTTAGAGTAACGCCTCTTTGGTGGAAGTGGGCTATAAATACTCCACCAAACTAATGTTAATACAAGAGAAGAACTATTGGTAGTGTCAAAACTCTTGCAAAGTTATTTCTCAACTTTAATTCTTTATTTCTTTGTACATAGTTTAGTGTGAGCTTTAAACACCTTGTATAGGTTTGAGAGTGAGCCTTAGAAAACTCTTATATAGGTTTGAGAGTGAGCCATAGAAAACTCTTGTGTAGGTTAAGTGTGAGCCTTGGAAAACACTTGTAAGGTTTGGTGTGAGCCTAAAACTAGGTTGAGTGTGAGCTTTGGGAAAACACCTGTAAGGTTTGGTATGAGCCTAAACACTAAGTTAAGTGTGAGCTTGTAAAACACTAAAAATTGAATGAAATACCTAATTGGTGAATTGAAAAGTGGATGTAGGATTGGTTAATACCCGAACTACTATAAAACCTTTGTGTTCATTCTTCTCCTACCCTTTCTCTAATCTTTCATATTTGTAAACTTCCTCTAAAATCAAAAGTTCAAATTTGCCATCAATTCAACGCCCCCCCTCCCTTCTTGGTGCACCAGGGTCAACACTTAAGATGTTTCTAGCATGGATGATACTAATGCCTCTGGCTTGAAAGGTTCACTTATATGAAAAAGTGACTCGAGTCTGATTCGAACCATACAAACTTGAAATGATCTAAAGAGTTTTGGATCAAATTGGTTTGAGATCAATTCGACAAGTCGGGTCAAAACTTATCCAAATGAGTTAATCTTGACCTGACCAAATTGACTTATGACAACATAAAAAAAAAAAAGTTATTATTAAATATATGAGGCAAACAAATTAAAGTAAAAAGGAAAATTTTTACTTTTTAAAATTATTAGATTATTTAGTTAAATTTGAACTCAAATTCAACTTAAACTTCAAATTTATTTTTATTTTTATTTAAAATATAGTGATATTTTATATTTTTAAAAAATTTATTTTTAATTTTACTGTCTTTTAGTGTGCCTAAATTATAATTTTTTATTTACTGTGACAAGTTATTTACTAAGAATAAAAATTATTTACTATGATAAAATCATTTTACTATAATTTTTTAAAATGATTTAATACAATGATAAAAATATTATTATAACAATACTATATTTTCTTATGAGAGTGTTGATTGTTGGTTTCTCAAGAAAAGGTAACTCAAAAAGGTTAAATTTCAGTGTTTGATTTGTACAAGAATTTTATATCCTTGAGAAAACTACATACTTAAATATATGATCTTCACCTTTACTTTTTCTATTCACATGAGAGAATACTTTTCCATATGAATAAATGGAAAAATTATTTTTCCCTAACTATTGAAAAATATATTGGTGTATATACCCTTAATTAATATAATATATAGATATATATAACCTCATATATATTTTTATTAGCTAAAAAATTTACATTTTTATTTAATACAATTTTAATCAAAATTAAGAATACATATCATCATTTGATTTTAATTAAAATGATTATTGAACTATAAAAAATTGCATTCCCTTATTAGTTTATTGAGTGATTAGATCATTTTTAGATTTTATTAAATTGTTATTATCAAAGACTCTATATTTTGAATCTTTAGTATGTTGTAGTATTAAGTACTTTTTAAGATAAGAGAATAATTATTTAGTATTGTGAATCATATTTATATTTCATATGCAATTTATCACCATGATAAATTTATAATAATACTTTGAATCATAGTTATTTATTATACTATATATTATTATATTGTAAATTTTTCTAATATTATATTATCATTATTATATTATATTTAATTATATTATATTATTATTATGTTTTATATTTTATATTTTATAATAATTTTAATTTTAAAGTATAATACATTATAATTACATTGTAATTATATTTTATATTGAATTGTTTACTATGATAAATATCATTGTATAAGATTTTTATATATATTAATTAAATAAAATTTATCTAGCTTGATTATCATGAATTATCTTATATATAAATCAAACACCTTAATTTTGAATTTTAAAAAATTTTATATTGAATTAAACACAAAGAATTTTATATTCTTAGAATTATTCACCTAAAAATTTACAAAGAATTTTATATTCTTAGAATTATTCACCTAAAAATTTACTTTTTTATAAAAGTGATTTCGAATATAAATATTAAATTTCAATACTGTATATAATTTGATGGGCACTAGAAATTTGATGTCAAGATATTGTGACAAAATATTACGAGAAAAGAGTTTATATCATAATTTATCATGTATATTCATTTATTATTATTAAGAGTCAAATCCCATATTGAAAATCCATACAAAAATATAAGGGTATATAATGACTTGAGTTTAACTATCTAATTGGTTAATTATAACCTTTTAGCAATAGTTAACTCAAACTCATTAAACTCGTTCATTCATTCACAGATTTAACTTCTACTCAATTTTTGTTACCTTCACCCTTTAAATTTAATTTCTAATACGATTTCAGAGTAAGTCTAACTCAGTTCAATTTCTTGTTGTCCTTAGTGCCCTAGAAGGGGCTTGAATAAGGTAATAGCAAATTTACAAATTCAAACTAAATGTGAAAATAAATGATGAGTCAACACACAAGATTTATAGAGGTTCGACATAACTTACCTACGTCCTCTGCTCTAGTATTTCCATAAAAGTCTTCACTATTTTGATAACTTAACATGCTATCAACAATTTTTATAGAAGTGACTTTTCGAGCACTTACTAAGCCTTTATAGGTGATAGATTTTCAAACACTATCAACTTCATACAAGTATATCACAATTACTATTTAAATCTTAACCCAAAATAGTTTTCAAGTACTACTTTAAACCTTTCACAAAAGATACTTTTAAAGAGTTTCTCAACTCTGTGTTATATAATAAGAGATTATAATTATTTTAGGAGAAGGGAAACTCTCTCACCCAAGCAAGAATGGATGCTCAAAGTACATTCACAAGGTATGTTTGAAGTGAGTAAGAAGGTAAAAAAAAAAAGGTTCTTAAGAAGAAGTTTGTTCTTCGAATTCTGTTTAGAAGATAACTCTTTTAGTTCTTTCTCAAACTTGATTAATGAATGCCTTTTGGATGTTAGATCACTTGTTCACAATGTAACAACCCTTTTGATTGAGAATAGTTTTCATAATGGATTACTCACTTAATAGAATGGTTCTCTTTTTTTATTTATGTTGAGAGCATTCTTTTATAGGTTGAACAAGGAACTAGTCATTATAAAAGAGTTGTCACTTCATATTACTAATAATCATTAAAGAAATTCCATGCCCATTTCTAAGGCATCCATAATTGTTGATTTCATGTAGATGGATAGTTGTTAATAAATATTTAGCTTCAACAACTGTTGGTCCTATTGAAACATCCATTGAAAGTAGCTATTGAGAGTTGGTGGCTCAAACTCTTCCTTTCAATTTTTTTATTTGTTCAATCCACTATTTCTTCTATGGTCATTGGATGTAAGCAATGATTATTGATTTTAACCTCAATGCTCATTGTAGTGTACTCAGTATTTGTTATTGACTTCCTAAAAATGTGATCTTTATGCTCTACTTTTAAAAAATGACAGAAGTGATTCAACGCCTGTTGGAGTTCTCACAATGCTTATTGGAAGCATCTCAATGCATGTTGATTATTTGAGTGTACCTCATTAGGAATCCAGAAGGTGTAGCATAAATTATAGCTTTTTTCCAACACTTGTGGCAAAAGTACATTGCTCGTTATAAGGTCCATAGAGTAAGGCTCAACCTTAGAGAACTTGTCGAATGCCTGTTGCGAAAGTACAATGCCCATTGCAAGGTTTAGAGAGCATAGCTCATACTAGAGCATTTATCCAACACCTGTTGTGAAAGTACAATATTCATTGCAAGAAGGTAATGCTCGTTGATCTTTTTAGTTAAGTTTAGTTTGATTTTCACTCTTTAATACCTAGAATTTTTCAACCTTCAACTCAAATGTGCTAAAAGCATATTCTTCTCTAATCATTACAATTTAAGGAAATGATATACCTGCAAGATATACACAAATAATCTTGGGTAAATGTTAACCCTAAGTCTTATATGTAATCATCCAAATAAGAACTTAGAATATAAAAGTTTTATCATTCTCCCTTTTTTTGATGATGATAAATAATTCTTCAAAGGCTAAGGACAAGAAAGTTAATAGCGAACATATCAAGATATCAATTTTTATCTCCCCCTTAACCTATTAAGGTTACTTATTGAGTTTTCATGTTTTCCTTTTATTTCTCTCCCCTTTAACATATTCTTCATTTATCATATGATCATATATTCTCTTTTTCCCCTTTTATGCTTATTATTTCACATAATTCTCTCCCCCATTAGCATTACCAAAAGAAGATAAATGTGAAGTAAAGATCATGAAATGCAATAGAAGAGCACAAGTTCATAGTTATTCATTACAAAGGAACATATAAAAAAGGAACACAAAATTTTTATTCAATTTAACAAGAACACATGAGATGTAGTCCATCATCAGCTATAATTGCAAAAAGAC
Organism: Omphalea diandra; assembly: GCA_949677035.1. Taxonomy (NCBI): domain Eukaryota; kingdom Viridiplantae; phylum Streptophyta; class Magnoliopsida; order Malpighiales; family Euphorbiaceae; genus Omphalea; species Omphalea diandra. The sequence goes on from CATIWR010034164.1 coordinate 7,057, forward strand.
TATAAAATGCATAAAAGATTATATAAATGGATCATGAGGAGGTGTGGTTTTAAAAGGAGAGATAGGGGTTTGATCTTTGGGTTCGACAGGTGCTGCAATCTCCTTAGGTTCTACTGAAACCTCTAGTTCCTTGGAGGGAGGATCCTTGGGTTTTTAGCTATTTGCAAATTGTTCAACTAGTTGCTCTTGATTAATTGCACTCCTTGATTGCATATTTAACCCTTCAACAATCTAATCAAGTGTTTGAGTTACATCCTTCAATTGATATTTTAGCATGCTCACATTTTGATGAAGGGTAGTAAAGGAAGCTTCAACTCTTATAATAACAGCAGTGAGATGTTCAAGAACTTTTCGGTTAAAGAGAGATAAGGATGGAATAGGTTTAGTAGTACCAATACCACTTGCATCTGTAACTCCTGCCCTCATAACTTCCTTAATGTTTTCATTACCTTATTCTTCTTAAAGGATAGCTCCTTCCTCAGGCACTAGCTTGATTAAGCCACAATCAAACCTCTTTAAAATGCTTATGCTTAGAAGCATCTTTTTTCACCTATTGGTTTGCAGGTAGCTTTTCCAACATTAAGTCAAGATTTTCAACCTCTTCCTTAGTAGAGGGGATGGCTTTCACCACTTTGGCTATCTTTGTGATGTAATGAGCCATCACAAAGGCATTTGACTTATCCACTTAGCTATCTAACCTTCGAAGCAATAGTCATGATGTGTTCACCTTTTATTTATTCTTTATGCACCATAAGTAGAAGAGGTCCATCAAGGTACAATTGCTATTAGATTGACCCCTGCCATTGATGTTCCACATTATGAATCGATGGGCAATCGTTAAGGCATGGCTTGTAATCTTGGAGGCTGTTAGGAGGAGGTTCTGTCAAACCATTATTTGTTGCATCAAACATCTAGCTAAATCATTCAGGCGGACCTTGTATTTCTTCCTAAATAATCTAAATTTAAATATGCCTAGCTTAGTTTACACATCATAAACATTTCCTAGAACCTCAAGAGTTATGAGAAACTCAAATGTTAACTCCAAATAAGAAGATTCTCAGATGTGGCAAAAACGTTCACAACCTATTCCAATAATCAATTCTTTCACTTACTCTGCTAAGTGGTATCTCTGTAAGTCATTCCACTCTAAAAACTTCCCACTACATAATTGTCTTTTCACCACTTGTAAGCCATATATTTTTCTTTATCACTCTAGAGATACTAAAGATTTACTAAGGTAGCAATTGTATCTTTCGAAAGGGACTTGGGTATTTGCTCTATTTCAAGTTGTTGTAATGCTTTCCCTTTTCCTTTAAATTCATGGGATACTTTGCTTTCTTTGGTTGAGGTTGAGTTGTTAATGATTCTACAGCTTTTGCTTCTTTTAAGCCAACATAGAGACTAGGTTTTCCTTAGTCTTAGACATGGATCTAGAGCAGGATGGTTAGAGGTTCTTCCTTGCGGCTAATTTTAATCTTTTGGTAGATTTGATTTTAGATGCCATGGTAATATAGATTATGCAGTAGAGATTTGAAAGAAAGATGAAGAAGATGCAAAGCAAAGGCAGATATCAAAAATGATTTAGTGTATAATGGAGTTTAAATAGTTGTTTAATGTTTCCCCTCTTTTTAAAAAAAATGATCGTTGAATGTGGCAACGATCATATTGATAAAGGCAATGGTGGTTGGAAATGACTATTAATTTAGTTTCCCTAAAGCTCATCCAACGATGGTGGCACATTCGCAATGGTCATTAAAAGGGATGCCAATGATAGTTTGTGATTCACAGCGATCATGGAGACTAGTAAAAGCAAAGGAAAGACTTCACATGTGATTCAACGACCATTGTACACAATGAAATGATCATTGAACATATTCCTCAGTTAAAAATCAGTTAAAACTAATTTTTTTAATGAAATAAAAAAAAACTTTAAGGCTTAGATACTGCACATTTTTAATCAAAGTCAATGAAATGATCATGAATTTAACTGAAATATGGACAAGTTAATCATATTCATTTATAGTTAAAACTTTTATTTAATGAATCTAAAATCTTTAAAAGTGATTAAATAGTAACAAATGCAACATTGCTCAAAAGGAAAATTGAGAAAGAGATGAACCTAATTAAAGCAACCACAAGGCATTGTCGTCTATCATACCAAGTTCCCTTTTAATGAATTGCATCCTTTCATCACAAAAAAGTTTAGTGAAAATGTTTGCCAATTAATGGTTAGTATCAACAAATTCCAATACAATGTTATCAATGTTTGCATGATCTTTGATGAAATGATGTCTCATATCTATATGCTTACTTCTAGAATTCTAAATAGGATTTTTAGATATGTCCATGGCACTAGTATTATCACACGTAATTGCAACTTGCTTTACAATAACTTTGTAACTAAGTAGTTGTTATTTCATCCATACGATTCGGGCACAATGTAGGCCAGTTGTTACATACTTAGCTTCTGCAATTGATAAAGCAACTGAGTTTTGCTTTTTACTACTCCAAGACACCAAGCATTGACCAAGTAATTGATAATTGCCTAAAGTATTTTTTCTATCCAAGGTACACTCAGCAAAATCAACATCAGAAAATGCATTTAATTCAAATGAAGAACTCTTAGGAAACCAAAGTGCTAAGTTAAGAGTACCAACAAGATATATTAGTACGTGTCTTACAACATGTAAGTGAGATTCCTTAGGATTGGATTGATATCTAGCAGATAAGCAAACGTTGAACATAATACCAGGTCTAGAGATTCTGAGATATAGTAGACTACTAATCATATAACTATGTATAGTTTTTTATCCATATTCTTACCATGTTCATCCATATCTAGTTTGATGTTGGTACTTATAGATGTTTTACAAGGTTTGTTGTTGTCCATGCCAAATCTTTTAATTAGCTCTTTTGTATATATGGCTTAGTTGATGAAGATTCCTTCCATTCCTTGTTTGATTTATAATCCAAGGAAGAATTTAAGTTCTCCCATCATGCTAATTTCAAACTCACTCTTTAATACTTTTGAAAAATCTTCACACAAGCAAGCATTAGTGACACTAAATATGATATCATCTATATATATTTGCACTAACAAAATATCTCCAATCTTTTTCTTAGAAAAAAGAGTTGTGTCTAGCAATCCTTTGGTGAAACCTTTCTCTACAAAAAAGTTACTCAATCTCTCATACCAATCTCTTAGAGCTTGCTTCAAGCCAAACTGTTGGACTGAGTGGCAATAAGGCAACCCAAAAGGGGGTGAATTGGGTTGAAAACAAAAACAAAAAACACAACCATAGACAACTAAAGCAAAAACTCCAAAAGGTAAATTGGGTTGGAAACAAAAACAAAAAGCACAACCATAGACAACTAAAGCAGAAACTCTAAACACATAAATCAACATAAGGATTTATAGTGATTCAACAACTTGCCTACTCCACTCCCTAAGCTTTCTCTTAGGCCTATCTATTCTTTTTCAGGCTCAAGAACAAAAATTTCCCTTTTCTAAGCTAAGGAAAAATCTTTTATAGGATTAAGGACAACCTTTCCTTTTATAGGCTTAGAAAGAACCTTTCCTTTTACAGGCTCAGGAAGAACCTTCCTTTTTAGAGGCTCAAGGAAAACCTACCTCTTTGTATTTTTCTAGGCACAATACCAACCTTTATAACCACTAGCAATGATAAATCCAAACAGTGTCTATGCCTCTCAAATCAGGTAGTTAATACATAATTAGTGCTCCAGAAAATCTACTCTAAAAAGAGTAACTAAAACAAACCTTACTCTACCCAAGATACAAGCAACACCTAAAAAAGTTTATGCAAATAGTTACAAGGATGTTCACAAACCTCTCTAAGCTCCAAAAATGTTTTTTTATATAGCCAAGCTCCAAAACTAGTTGTTGAAACAATTGATGTTGTGTCTAATAACTTTTATGTAAAACTAGCTATTAAAGATGACAACACCTGTTGTTCTTCAACAACACCTATAGAACTTGTAACAGTTACTTCTAACGCCTATTGAATATCTTTTAATGCCTGTTGGCTTTGACTACAACACCTATTAGAGAGAGAACAATGTATGTTATTCATATCCATAAAGCTTGCACTTTGTGCTTTATTTTTCAAACTTTGCACAGTTGCTTTTCATGCCCATTAAGCAATTTGCAATGCCCATTGAAAACTCCTTTAACTCTTATTGAGAAGGGCTAATGCCCATTTCGGGTTCGAGAAGATTTAGCTCAAGTGTGGACACTTTTCTCATGCATGTTGTGAATCTACAACGTCTATTGCTAGCTCAGATCAATATCCGTTGCAAAACTTCAACACTTATGGTGAAATCCATCACAGTTTAAACTGGAGCACTTATGTAATGCCCGTTGCAAAGAGACAACACTAGTTGCAAGGTCTAGAAGACTTTGGCAAAAGAGCAGCATCCAATCAATGTCCATTGCTCATCCTTCAATGCTTGTTGAATGGTCCAATGCCTGTTAAACTTACACAATGCCATTGAACTTGTTTTATCCCTTTAATCGGGTATTGGGTTCACATGTTCTTCAAATATTCTCCCTTATTATTTAGAATAATTTCCCTTTTCACCATTTATTGGGTCTGTTCAAAACATGAAACAAACACTAAATTACAAAGCATTAGAACTTCTCTTGGTTTTGTTATAGTTTTGTTATCATTAAAAGTTATAGTTGTGTTATCATTCAAAACTATAAAGTTGTTATCATTCAAAACATATCATTTCAAAGTAGAAAAATGAGTATAATGCCTTGTGGTTGCATATTCTCCAAACACTCTTCCCTTAGCATTGACAACAATCTCCTTCTTTTTGAATGATGATAAAGCTAAGATACTTTGATACCAAAAATACAAAACTCAAATACACAGAGGATACAAAATGTTAAAACACAAAACTACAAAAAAAAAAGATACCAATAAAAAATACATATTAATCAAAACATCCACACAAGGTTTGATACCAATTATTGGAATATCCACACAAGGCTTGATACCAAGTATGCTACTTAACAAGCTACATAAGATCATAAGTTGTACCACATAAGATACTAAATGTTGGATGTTAAACACATAAAAGATACTAAGTGTTAGGCAATGCACATAAGTGATACCAAATAAAGCAATCAAATCATCAAATCAAAGCATCTAAAACTTTTCCCCTCTTTTTGTCATCATGACAAAAAGATATACAAAAATTTTTCCCTTTTTTTAAAAAAATTTTTTTCCCTTTCAAGCATATAAACATTCTATTCCTAAAATCTAGACCATCTACCTCAAAGACAAAATAAACAAGATGGTTCCAAAAATATAGAACAAAAAATAAAGAAAAAACTTTATTTCTTTATGATTTCTTATAACAAATCACTCAAGATATTCAAACATAAATTCAGTTGACATAACTTGAGGTTACATGTCCTCTTCACAAATTAAGGAAAACAAGAAAGGAAGGATAATTGCTAGAGATTCTTAAACTAAAACATCAAACTGATACCAAATTTGGTTCATAAAGCAAACTTCCCCTCAACAAAAGCATAGTGAACAAAAACAAAAGGAGGGATAGTGATACATTATAGTTAATGATACAAATTGTTGTGTTTTTCCAAAAATACAAGTCTTTTTCAAAATCTTTAGCTTTTCTTCAAATTCTACAGCTCCAATCACCATCTGATTCTTCATTTTAAGCAGAGGGTAAGGAGCTTTCAAACCTGCAAAATTAAACTTTCTTTGGTATCCATTTTCTCATAGGTTCTTGGCAGTTAGCAACATAAATATGTTCACCTTTTATCCTAGCATAGCAAAAGTATGCTTTATGAAAATTTTCATAATAAAAGCATTACCAAATGATTTCTTTCTTCAGCTTTTGTGGGGAGCATGAGTGAGGTGGCATCCTAAAAGATTAGTGCCTAAAAGATGAAGGAATTTTTGCATTCTTGACATGCTTAATTCCATAAAAAATAAAAAAAAAAGCATGATTCGCCTTTGGCCTTTGAGAGTAAGTGTGAGTGTAACTATGATTATGCACACATGATTTAAATGAAGATGAGGGAGCTTTAGCTTTGGTATAAGCTCTCATAAATTTTAGCTCAAAGGTAAAAGGTTTAAAATGATCAAAGTCTAAGCCATGTCTATCTCTTGAAGTGTTTTGAGAGCCCAAAATAAGATCAAGTTTCTCTTTTCCTTTTGTAAAAGAGGCAAATGAATCCTTCATAGTTAAGATCTCTTTCTTGAGACTCTTATTTTAAGAAAACAACATTTTATAAAATTTCTTTTTCTTGGTTCAAAGCCTTCATTTTATTTTTATTTTTTTTTGTAAAAGCTTAAGACTTTTCTTTAGTCCTACCAATTCAATTTTCAATATTTTATTTCTTCAAAACTTTTATCAAGATCACTATTGGTGGATTTTAAAGCCTCAATAAGATTTCAATAATAAACATGTTTTCTAACTCTTAATCCTCCTCATCTAAATCACTATCTAAAAAGTTAGGACATACCTATTTTGAAGAGCTCTTCTCCAGGGCCATGAGGTAGAGATTGGTTCTCTCTCTTCTTCTCATCCTCGAATCTTCTTCATCCTCACTTGGTTCAGATGTATTAGAGTCATCCCAAGTGGTTTTATAGGCTTTCTTCTTCCTCTTGTCCTTCTTTTCAGCTTTGGGTTTTAGGCAATCTGCTTTCATATGACTAAACCTTCCACATCCATAGCATTCAACCTATTTAAGCTAGCATTTTCCCTTCTTCTTCAACACTTTTCTAAATTTATTTGACAATAGGGTTATCTGCTCTTCATCTAACTATTCATCATCATATAAGCTAAGACATTTGGTGGTAGCTTTGAGAACTATTATGACCTTCTTCTTATTAGTATCCTTAGATGTGGGTGGAGCTTCTCTATTCAAATTCTTCTCATAGTTAATGAGATTTCCCAGTAGCTCATCAAATGGCATGGTCTTCAAGTACTTTGAGTCCTTGAACGAGGTGACCTTACCAAGCCACTTCTTAGGCAAACACTTCAATACTTTCTTCATAAGTTCATCATTAGTGAATGATTTACCAAGAGCCTTCATTTCTCTATCAATCTTAATGAACCGATCATACATTCTTGAGATTGTTTCATTAAGCTTCATAGGGAATGTTTCGTATTAACAAATAAGGGTCTCCATCTTGTTTTCTTTTACCTAATTTGTTCCCTCATGTGTGATCTCCAAGGCTTCTAAATTTCCTTGGCATTTGACTTTGTGATCACCTTGTTATACTCACTCTTACTTAAGGCGCAAAAAAGCATGTAGATGGCCTTGTCATTTTTAACAACTTGCCCTTATTTCTTTCTCAGTCATCTTATTAATGTCCTTTTCTATTTGAGTCTCATTGGTAAGTGTTTTCATTAGAGTGTATGGACCTTTCTCCACAACTCAGTGGATTCAGACCTGAGAAAATAATACATTTTACTCTTTCAATATTAGCAGTTTCTTTTATTAAAGAAGAGAGGTCTCACTACTATTGTCCTTCTAGCCCATGCTCATTTTAGGCTGCCATGATTGTATCCCTCTTGCACTTAAGCTTAAAAAAAGGTTAGGCTCTGATACCAAATGTTGGACTAAGTGGTGATGAGGTAACCGAAGAGAAGGATGAATTGGATTGAAAATAAAAACCAAAAAACATAACCATAGACAACTAAAGTAGAAACTTCAAACACGTAAATCAACACAAGGATTTACAATGGTTCGACAATTTGCCTACTTCGCTCCCTAAGCTTTCACTTAGGCCTATTTATTCTTTTTCAGGCTTAAGAACAAAACCTTTCCTTTTACAGGCTCAAGAAAATCTTCCATTTACAGGCTTAAGGAAAACCTACCCTTTGGTATTTCTCTAGGCACAATATTAACCTTTAAAACCACTAATAAAGATAGATCCAATTAGTGTCTATGCCTCTCAAAGCAAGCAGGTAATACACAATTAGTGCTCAAGAAAACCAACTCTCAAAAAGAGTAACAAAAATAAATCTTACTTTACCTAATATAAGAAACACCTAAAAAGGTTTGCACAAATAGTTATAAGGAGTTACAAAGATGTTCATAAACATTTCTACCCTTTTTCTCTCACCTCTCTAAACTCCTAAAAAGCTCATTATACAGCCAAGCTCTAAAACTAGTCATTGGAATAGTTGATGTTGTGTTTGATAGCTTTTTTACAAAACTAGTTGTTAGAGATGATAACACAATAACACTTGTTGAACTTGTAATGGTTACTTCCAACACCTATTGAATGTCTTTCAACGCCTATTGGCTTTGACTACAATGCATGTTGGAGAAAGAATAATATCCATTATTCATTTTCAAAAAGCTTGAACTTTACGCTCTATTTTTAAAACTTTGCATAGTCATTTTCCATACCCGTTGAGCAATTCACTATGCCTTTTAGAAACTCTTTCAATGCCTATTGAGAAGAGCTAACACCCATTTTGGGTTTCATAAACTTTAGCTCAGGTTTGGACACTTTTCTCATGTATGTTGTGAATCTGCAACATCTGTTGCTAGCTCAAATCAACGCCCATTACAAAACTTTAATAGTCGGGGTGAAATCCAGCATAACTCAACTTGGAGCACTTCTCCACAACCCATTGCAAAGGGAAAATGCCCATTGTGAGGTCTAAAAGATTTTGGTAAAAAAGCAGCATCCAATCAGCATTCATTACTTATCCTTCAATGCTTATTGAATGATCCAACGCCCGTTGGGAGATGTTTAATACCCATTGAACTTGTTTTGGCCTTTTAACATTAATTAAGTTTTAGGTTCACATATCCTCTAAACATTCTCTCTTTAGCATTCATAATAATCTCCCCTTTTACTATTCGTCGGGTCTATTCAAAACATTAAACAAACACTAACATACAAAGCATTAGAACTTCTCTTAGTTTTGTTATCATTCAAAACCATTATTTTGTTATCATTCAAAACACATCATTTTAAAGTAAAGAAGTGAGTCTAATGCCTTAAGGTTACATGTTCTCTAAACACTCTTCTCTTAGCATTCATAATGCATACAAGGCTTTGGTAAGCTTATACACATGATTAGGAAAGTAATGGTTTTCAAATCCAAGAGGTTGTTCAACAAGGACTTCCTCTTCAACATCACCATTGAGCAGTACACTTTTGACATTCATTTGGTATAACTTAAAGTTCATGTGAGATGCAAATGTAAGGAGAATCCCAATGGCTTTAAGTCAAGCTACAGGTGTAAATGTTTCGTCAAAGTCAATCCCTTCTTCGTCGTTATAGCCTTAAGCTACTAATTGAGCCTTATTCTTAATAATGACTCCACAGCCACTCCTAATAGAAGAGATTTTCAAATCCTTTTAGTTTCAAATTCTTTTGGCAAAGGTTTTAAAAATATCAAAACAAGAATCCTTATGTGCGAAGAACAACACCCAAGTATATCTAAAAAAATCGTCTACAATGATAAATGCATAATGTATGCCTTCTACACTAGCTACCCTAATAGGGCCAAAAAGATCCATATGAAGCAATTACAATGGCCTAAAAGAACTTACCTTGTTTTTACCTTTGAATGAGAATTAAATTTGTTTACCTCTTTGACATGTTTCACAAACTCTTTTCTTTGTGAACTTGATTTTAGGTAAACCTTCAACCAAGTCTTTTCTCTTTAGCTTATTGAGGAGTTCCATTCTAACATGTCTTAGCCTTTTATACCAAGTTTTACCTTCATCAATTATTCAAAATAAATACTTTGCACTATGGTTGGCAAGAAAGTTTAAATCAATCACATAAATATTATGAACTCTTCTACCAATAAACATAATTTTATTGTCACTCGTCCTTAATTCATAGCATGCCTACACTCAACATAACTCTAATGCCTTTGCCCATAGTTGACTTACACTTGGCAAGTTATGCTTGAGTCCATTAATTAGCATTACTTTATCAATGATGGGTGAGTCATCATCCTTACCAACTTTACCTATGCAATAATTTTGGCTTTATCATTATCTCCAAAAGACACATTTCCAATACCTTCAATTTTTTCCAAATGTGAGAAGAAGTTTCTTTCTTTTGTCATATGATAAGAATATCCATTATTAAGTTACTACCCTTGCTCTTCAACTTAGGATTTTAAGCATATCTACAAAACAAGAAAGGTTATATCTTAGGTACTCAAACCTTCTTGGGTCCTAGGGGATTAGTCTTGCCAACTATTCATCATTCCTTCTAGATTGGCAATGATAAGCAATGTGGCCATATATACCATAATATAAATAATCACCATGAAAGTGAGTTGGTATCCTACTTCAAGGTGGTACATGCATATATTGTCTCTTAAACTTGAAGCTTTTTCAAGTTGAGTGTCTAAGAGTATTTATCATGTGAGGAACTCTTTTATGTTGTGTGTTTATACCCATAATTATGGCAACTTTTGTGTCTTTGCACTCTTTACCTCTTAGGCTTATAAGAATCATACATGTGAGCATAATTTGCTCTAAAGGAAGCATTTCTCAATTATGTGTGATTGTGTTGAGGCTTTCCTCTTAAGCAATTATTTGAGGCATTTCCCCATTTGGAAACCTTTTGTTTCATAGTAGAGTAAGAAACATTATTCTCTTTGGCCTTAATAAAGACTGTTTTAAAAGTAGAGGGAGTAATTGAAGTAATGGCATTGTAACCTAATCCATATTTGAGGGATGGACTCCTTTGAGCCTCAAGGATGGAGTCCAACTTCTCCTTTCTTTTAGTGAACTTGCTGAGATTTTTCTTTACCTTAAGGTTTTCAGTTATGAGAGACTATACCTCCTTAGCTAGAGTTTCTTAACTCTTAGCATATTCTTTCAAGGATTTGTTCTCTTTTTGAAGAGAAGAGGTACTAGAATTTAGAGTTTTAATGTTTATAGTGAGTTTAGTAATTATAGAGTACACTTATCTCTAAAGTAAGAGTCAAAATAATTTACCTCTTTGTCACATCACTATCACTATCACTATCACTTTTGGATATGTGTTCACTTGAGGATTTATTTTATTGCTCCTCAGTTGACATGAGACAAAGGTTAGCAAGTTCTTTTCTCATTTCATTTTCATCAGGTTCAGAATCGCTAGTATCATCCCAAGTGGTGTTGTACACTTGCTTTCCTTTCTTGGAGATGTATTTTTTTAAAAGGGAGCTCACTTTCTTGAACTTAGGATAATTTGATTTTATGTGCCCTTTCTCATTACTTCTACAGCAGATAAGTTGACTTTTGGTGCCTTTCCTCTTATAACTCCTTGTCTACCTACCCTTTTTGTTTGAAAGGAATTTATTTACTTGGTTGGTGATGAAGGTAAGATGTTTATCTTCACTACTATCTTCATCATCACTAGAAGATGAAGATGTTAGTAAATAAGAAGTGGATGGAGTTTCAGAATGTACCTTTTTAGCTTGCAGTGCCAAGTCTTTTTTTCTTATCCTTATGTTTTTAATAGGCTTATCAAGAGTGATCACATGAGCTAATAACTTTCCTATAAGCTCATCAAGTGATAAGACTTCTAGTTTGTTGGCTTCCTTTATAGCTGTCTTCTTAGCATCCCACTTATCTTTGGGAAGTGTTCTCAAAATTTTTGCTATCATGTCCTCATTTGTATATGGCTTCCCTAAGGTATTGAAAGTGCCATAATGTCTATGACTCTATTGTACATTTTAGTGAAAGTCTCACCAGGTTAGTATACAAATGTTTCATACATGTATGTGTGCATTTTGTATCTTTTTCTTTTTCACTTCACTGATTCCTTCTTGCTGACTCTATAATGTGTCTCATATTTCTTTAGCTAATGTAGACATTTATAGCTTAACATACTGAGACTTGTGGATTGCACAAAAAAGAACATACAATGCTCTTTTATTCTTTAAGTTTGCCTTTTTTTTCTTCAGTAGTCCACTCATTCTTTGGCTTTAGTACAAGAAGATCTCTAACTAGCTTCATTGGAACTTCTCTTTCTTCCTCAACAATGTCCTATAAGTCTACGGTTTCACTGTCAAGAATGATCTCCATACGATTCTTCTAGTAACTATAGTCATCTCTCTTAAAGAATAGAGGCTTGTGGATGGAATGTAATTCTCCAAAACTTACCATGATCCTTACTCTGTGCATTTAAGCTATGATCAAGAGACCTGCTTTGATACCAATTGTTGTCACTTAGTACCCTAGAAGGGGGGGTTGAATAGGGCAATAACAAATTTACAAATTCAAACTAAATGCAAAAATAGATGAAGAATCAACACACAAGATTTATAGACAACTTACCTACGTCCTCTCCTCTAGTATTTTCATTAAAGTCTTCACTATTTTGATAGCTTAAGGTGCTATTTACAACCATTACATAAGTAAGGTTTTGAGCACTTACCAAGCCTTTACAGGTGATAGATTTTTAGACACTATCAACTTCATACAAGTATAACATAATTACTACTTAAACCTTAACCCAAAGTAGTTTCCAAATACTACCTTCAACCTTTCACAAGAGATACTTTTAAAGAGTTTCTTAACATTGAGTTACATAATAAGAGACTATAACTCTTTTAGCTCTCTTACTAAGCTAAAATGGATGCTCAAAGTACATTCACAAGGTATTCTCGATGTGAGTAAGAAGGTAATAAGGGTTCTTGAGAAGTGGATTCTTCAAATTCTATTTAGAAGATAACTCATTTAGTTTTTTCTCAAGGTTGATCAATGAATGTCTTTTGGATGCTAGATCACTCTTTGTTCATAATGTAATAATCTTTTTTGATTGAGAATGGTTTTCACAATAGATTACTAATTTAATAGAATAATTCTCTTCTTTTTTTTTTTTTGTTAAGAGTGGTTGTTTCTATAAGCTAAATAGGCAACTAGTCATAAAAAAAAAAAAAAAAAAAAAAAGAGCTATTACTTCACATTATAGTTGTAAACAATTAACACCCATTGAAGAAATTTCACGCCCATTTTTTAGGCATCCATAATTGTTGATTTCATGTAGATGGGTGGTTGTCAGTCAATATTTAGGTTCAAAGGTCATTGGACCTATCGAAACGCCTATTGGAAGTAGTGATTGAAGGTTGGTAGCTCAAGACTCTTCTTTTCACCATTTTTATTTGTTTAATCAACTATTTCTTCAATGGTCATTAGATGTAAGCAATGGTCATTGATTTTGACTTCAATGCTCATTGCAGTATGCTCAACACCTGTTGTTGATTTTCATAAAATGTGATCTTTATGCTTTGTTTTCAAAAATTGCCAAAGTGATTCAACTCTTGATGGAGTTCTTCCAATGCTCATTGGAAGCATCTCAATGCCGATTGATTATTTGAGTATACCTCATTAGGAGGTCCAGAAGGAATAACACAAACTAGATCATTTTTCCAATGCCTTTGGCGAAAGTACAACTCCCATTACGAGGTCCACAAAATAAGGCTCAACCTTAAAGCACTTGTCCAATGCCTGTTGCTAAAGTACAATGCCTATTGTAAGGTCTAGTGAGCATAGCTCATACTAGAGTACTGGTCCAAGGCCCGTTGTGAGAAGGTAATGTTTATTGATATGTTTAACTGAGTTTGCTTTGATTTTCACTCTTTAATATTTAGAATTTTTCAACTTCAACTCAAATGTACTAAAAGCAAATTCTTCTCCAATTATTATAGTTCAAAGAAATGATGTACCTACAAGATTTAACACGAACAATCTTAGGCAAATGTTAGCCCTATGCCTTGTTTGTAATCATCAAAACAAGAACTTGGAACCTAAAAGATTTAACATTTCTATTATATAGTTTCTCATCTAAATGTCCAGTCCCAATAGCACAATATAGTGTTGTTGTTGCATTTAATCTTCGATTTTGATTTTAAGGGAGAAATTTCAATTTTAAGTAGTCAATTGAGTAGTTGCCACTTGAGAAGAGTGTTAAAAGTCAAATCATATATCGAAAATTCATACAAAAATATAAGGGTATTTAAAGATTTGGGATTAACTATCTAATTGACTAGTTCCATTAGCAATGGTTGACTTAAATTTATTAAACTCATTCATTTGCTCGCGAACTTAACCTCTATCTAATTTTTGTCACTCCATCTTTTCAATTCAATTTCTAATAATTATGACAAAATTTTGAGCAAAAAAATTTTGCAATAATTTTTTAAATAATTTAATACATAAAAAAAAATATCACAAGTTCACTTATTCTTGATAATAATTGTAATAATTTATTTTTATTCATGATAAACCACATAATAAGATAATATTAATTTTATCACATAAATTTTTATCATAATATATAAAATTTCTAGAAATGAGTGGTTTTCTATCATTAGAGATTGTATGCTTGTTTGTAGTTTAAACTATGATATATGATTGAATGTAATCATATATTAGTTCAATTGATAGTTTTAATTATATATATTCATTTACTTAAAAAATAAATTATATTTAATTTATTAAGTTGTGCCACCTATTCTTTTATTTTTTCTTCTTCCCATTGGAGCGAGTAATCATAAGGATCTTGTGCATATCCTGGCGGATCATATCGCTCTCCTGTTGTGTCATCAACAAGTCTACCATAATAGGGAAGCTTTCCCCATTGTTCACTAGAGATCTTAAGGCTCTGGTTGTATTGAGATGGAAGAGTGTCCCAAGGAGCTTCCTGAGAAGAGGAAGGCCACATCTCTTTAGGAACTATTTTGTTTTTTCCACATATGTATCTTTGGAATTCACGAAATTCTTCAAAATATTCCACTGCATCACTCCACATAGAATAGCGGAGTTCTTTGTAGACATGGATATGAGCCATGAGCTGAGGAGTATTTCCTAATGGTCCTATAAAATAAGGTCGATGAACAATAAAAATTATTCTTTTATTAAGAGCAGCTTAGGGATTACTGTCTTCAAACTTGGACTTTAAAGAACTCATCCATCTGTCCATAGGTTGAAACCATTTCATGAATGTGATTAGATAAGGATTGTACCTTTTCTTTTGCCTTATATCCATAAGATAGGACCACAAATTATAAGGATGAATCTCAATTGCAATGGTATACAGGTGGCAAAAATACCAGAGGAATATCAGGAATTTTTTAGGCCATCTTCATCCTCTGCAGATGATAGAGGAATAGTCCAGGAATGTGTATGTTTTCAGGAATGGATAAGAAAGGTGAATCCCTAGAATGTCCATGAAGATAGGACCATATGACCTTAAGAGTGTAGCTTGATAAACAAATAGCTGCTCCATGGCAATTTGATAGATTTTTGTGGAAGTAATAGGTGTCTTGATTTCTGGAGAAAGACCTATTTTGAGAAAGGTCTCATCAAACAGTTTTTAACTGGGTGCAAAACTAGGATCCTGGACTAATGAAGGAGAGGAAACAGGTATGGAAACATCCAAAGAGCTTGAGGAAGTTGCCATCATAAAGAGAGGAATACTATGAGTCTTGGCTATGAAAGAGATGGTGTGTGGCCTTGAGAGTAAGTCTGGAACCAAGTTTGTATCCCCTTTTATATGTTGAACTTCAAAACTGTACTTGTTGAACTATTCTTTCCAGCGAAGTAACTCAGGATTAGGAACTGTTTTTCCTTTGAATTCAAGCATCCTTGGAAAAAAGGAACAGTCTATAAGGACCAGGAAATGACGACCGAGAAGATGAAATTCAAACTTTTTTATCCCATTTTTTACTGTTAAAATTTCTTTAAAAGTAGAGTGGTAGTGCTCTTCTGTATCAATGAATGCTACAACCTTAATGGGCTTAGCATATTTTTCTGTAAAGATCTGGACACAGGCCAGAGGGACCAGATGGTGCTTGGCATTAAAGAAGAAGACAGAACAAATACTAGTTTTTGCATTCCCAATTGACATTACTAGTGGACAGTCATGCCTTTCAGTCTCAAAGTGGCTCCCTCACTTTTTCAAAAGGCGATGATCCAGATATATGAACCACTCCTTCATAGTGCACTTATCTATATCGATGATGTGTTACTCTTTTCAGCAAATATGGAATCACACCAAAGGCTGCTCAAATAGCTCATCGCTATTACAAAAAGATTCAGAGTCATGTTATCTCAAGCCAAGATGTGCATGGCCAAATCAGAAATTGAATTCTTGGGCATGAACTTTGCAAATGGACAGTACAAGCCAGGACCCTACATTGGAGCAGAATTATTGAAATTCCCAAATGACAATTTTATACAAAAGTAGACACAACAGTTCCTGGGAATCACCAATTATTTGAGAGACTTTATTCCCTATTATACAAAGATTGCACGACCTCTCCAGCTTTTTCTAAAGAAAGATTCTCCACCATGGACGACAGAACAAACACAAGCTGTCAAAACTTTCAAAAGGATAATACAAGACTTGCCACCACTCCAGATTCCCTCTACAGGGAAAAGGATTTTGCAAACAGACGCAAGTGACAGCTATCGGGGGACCATACTGCTAGAAGAAAAGACAATAAAAGGCGCATTTATTCCCAAGCAAGTGGAGCTTTCAAGCCAGCTGAAGAGCACTACCACTCCACTTTTAAAGAAATTTTAGCAGTAAAAAATGGGATAAAAAAGTTTGAATTTCATCTTCTCGGCCATCATTTCCTGGTCCTTATGGACTGTTCCTCTTTTCCAAGGATGCTTGAATTCAAAGGAAAAATAGTTCCTAATCCTCAATTACTTCGTTGGAAAGAATGGTTCAGCAAATACAGTTTCGAAGTTCAGCATATAAAAGGGGATACAAACTTGGTTCCAGACTTACTCTCAAGGCCACACACCATCTCTCTCATAGCCAAGACTCATAGTATTCCTCTCTTTATGATGGCAACTTCCTTAAGCTCTTCGGATGTTTCCTCACATGTTTCCTCTCCTTCATCGGTCCAGGATCCTAGTTTTGCACACAGCTTAAAACTATTTGATGAGACCTTTCTCAAAACAGGTCTTTCTCCAGAAATCAAGACACTTGTTACTTACACAAAAATCTGTCAAATTGCCATGGAGTAGTTGTTTGTTTATTAAGCTGCACTCTTAAGGTCATATGGTCCTATCTTCATGGACATTCTAGGGATTCACCCTTCTTATCCATTCTTGAAAACATACACATTCCTGGACTATTCCTCTATCATCTATGGAGGATGGAGATGGCCTAGAGAATACCTGATATTCCTCTAGCATTTTTGTCACCTGTATACCATTGCAATTGAGGTTCGTCCTTATCATTTGTGATCCTATCTTATGGATATCAGGCAAAAGAAAAGGTACAATCCTTATTTGATCACATTCATGGAATGGTTTCAACCCATGGATAGATGGATGAGTTCTTTAAAATCCAAGTTTGAAGACAGTAATCCCCAAGCTGCTCTTAATAAAAGAATAATTTTTACTGTTCATCGACCTTGTTTGATGGGACCATCAGGCAATACTCCTCAGTTCATGGCTCATATCCATGTCTACAAAGAACTCCACTATTCTATGTGGAGTGATGCAGTGGAACATTTTGAAGAATTTCTTCAATTCCAAAGATACATGTGAGGAAAAAAAATAGTTCCTAAAGAGATGTGGCCTTCTTCTTCTTAAGAAGCTCCTTAGGACACTCTTCCATCTCAATACAACCAGAGCCTTAAGATCTCTAGTGAACAATGGGGAAAGCTTCCCTATTATGGCGGACTTGTTGATGACATAATAGGAGAGCAATATGATCCTCCAGGATATGCACAAGATCCTTATGATTACTCGCTCCAATAGGAAGAAGAAAAAATAAAAGAACATGTGGCACAAAGGCACTTTGAAGAGGATTATGACAACATGAATCTTTCACCGTCCCATGAGCCCATCATAAAGTAAAAAAGATAGTATGTTTACTATTCGGTCTGATTTGTTAAATAGTGTGGTAGGACCTTATGTTTGTAATAAGTGGCTTTCATGTGTCTAAAGTCACTTTAGTTTGTATGCTCTTACAGCAAGGATAAGATTCCTTCTTATCCCTTCTCCTTTCTATATAAAGGGAAGATCTTTATTGTAATATACAAGTTGTGCAAGAAATAAAAATTCCAACTTCTCTCTAAACATGAGTTTATAATTCTCTCATAACCTAAGGCTAGCATAAGTATAACTATTTATCTCCCTATCTCCTTCACAAGAGATATGGCTCTTATCTATCTCTTCCATAAGTTATATACTAAGAGGATCGTGGAGCTAATCGGAAGTGCAGTAAGGTAGAAGAGACGGTGGCTTTGTGAGGCTGTGTGATGTCGTTGTGGCCTATAGTCAAAATTCTACTCCAATGCTGACCGAAGAAGAAGTTTCTTTCTGTTGTTGTTCATTATCATACCTATGTATGGAAAAGGTCTACGGTTAACCCCATGTACTCCTGTTCTTTAAGGGAAGGAATCTTCAATACAAGAGATTTGTTTGGATGAAGTGGTGGTAAAGGTGTGTCAAAAGGGTCTGTATAGGTAGGTCCTTTAGATGTTTGGGCATATTGTAAATCTGCTTTAATCCTCTGTATTTGATCCTTTAATCTCTATATTTCTACAAATTTTCTCCTTATTTCTTCGAGCTGCGCCTTTTGATCAATCATCCCCATTATTTCTTTGTGTTTGGCTTCCACCTGAGCTTGCAACCGAATCATCAACTCATACATATCCTTTTGAGTTTTTGTTAATCGATCTTCAACCTTTTGAACTTGAACAGAAACTTTATCAACCTTGGATTCTATATTTTTAAGAATCCTGTTTTGAGCTAGAGCATTTGAGGACTGCCAATTCAACACTGCTTCACCAGAGGAAATCTTCAGAGGTTGTCCTTTAGCATCTACTCCTGCGGTAGTTCTTACAAAAGTCATGCTCCTTACTTAGGTGTTTAAATTGGTCTGCTCTTAGAGAGGAGGAAAATCCTCATCCGAGAATGATGGTGAAGGATTTTGGTACATGCAGATTTGTGGAAGTGAAGGTGGTGTATGGCTAATGGGTTTTTCTTTGTAGATCTGTTTGAGTGACTGTTGATAACAGGGTAAAGGAGGTTGGTTAGGAAAAGGTGTTTGGTTTGGTTTAGGGGTCTTGCAAGGAGCAGGAGAATGTTTGATCTTACTAGGACCATAGTTGACCAAATAGTCAAACTTTCCTAATGGCTCTCCTAGTAAACCAACAG
>CATIWR010034168.1:0-52157 GCA_949677035.1 Omphalea diandra
CATATTTAAAATTAATTTATTTTCTTAATTAAAAAATTTTTACTTTTCAAACTATTTATATTTAATTTTTTATCAAAAATTATAAAAAATTAATTGTTCATATTTTTTGTGAATAAAAATAAAATATAATTTTTGAATAATAACAGTAAATTTTTATTTTAATATTAAATGTGTCATTAATTTTTATTTTAATATTAAATATATCATTATTTTTATTAAATATTTTGAATAATAACAGTAAAATAAAAGAAAATTATCATTGTATATATAAGGGTATTTTTGTCAATTTAAAGTTAACCTTTCATTCTATTCCAATGCAAACAAACAAAATTAATTTCAAACCATTCATTTTCATTCCTACCATCCCAAACATAAACATAATTTAACACTTTTTTTTCAAACCAAACCAATCCATTTCATTCCATTAATAACACTTCCAATCCATTATAAGTCATCCATCCAAACATATAAGATAGTATTTGGCATAATATAATTAACGTAATTAAAAGAAATTTTAATTTAATAGTTCAATTGAATTTGTATTTGATTATATTTAATTACCATTGATTATATCTTACCAAAGAGCTAGTAAAATCATTTCTCATTCTCCGTTCCGGCCGTGAACAAATTTTGGGATCTAGCCGACATTAACTGGATGAAACTGAAGTCTTGAAGAGCACTCCAATGCAAGGATAAAATTTCAAGTCATATTGTAGGCACCAAACAGACAAGAAGAAGATACTAATTCGAAACAGTTGTGAAATTAGCCTGAAAAGAACACTTGATTCTTGACGAAATGTGAAATACAAAAGGTTAAAAGCAAATTAACTATCAATAATTATGGTAACCTGTGAGTATACAATACTGAAATCTTAAAAAAGGAACACTGCCAATTAAGGTTAAATGAGGAAACAAGCGAAAACTTTTTATTTCTCTTTTGGTCAATTAAAGTCTTCCTCGTAGAGTCTTGTTCTCAATGCACCATCAGACCACCAAGGATGAGATAAAGCTGCATAACCAAGACAACACTCCAAGCTTTTTATTAACACCCTGAAACAACTGTAAGAATTTCTCAATGTTGAAATGATAGCGGGGAGCAGCTTTAAAACCACATCTACCATGCTTTGTGCATGTGATTTCATACATACTCTGACTCAGAAATCCAGCGTTCCACATTGTTTACTCTCAATATACATAGTTCCATGACTCTGTTTCACATCCTTCCTCCCATCTTTATCGACGCCACGGCTCCGCCCAATGCCCAGCTTAGGCAAGCCTCGGTTCAAGCCGTCTAGTAGAACACAGGCTTTACACCATTTCTGGGCATTAAATAATGTTAGAAGGATAATCGGCAATAATCTTATAATATGACCATAAGCTGTTTAAAAGTTCAGAATTTGCAAGTAGACATTCTAGGTAATAATAAATATCCACACCAGCAAAAAAAGTAGATACAACTGGATAACTCTAAGAAAAGAGTTATTCCACCACACATTTTGAAGTTCAATGCAATATATATTCAATGTTAACCTTACACATAGCAAGAGTCATACTCACCTGGCTTGAAATGTAACCACAGCGTTCACAAGTCCCCTGCTCTGGCATTTTTGTATTAGTGGAGATTCTGAAGCTCTCCCCTGATTTAATGATGTCAAGTATAGCCTGAGGTCTGCAATGGTAAGCCATCAACATGTTAACATACAGCAATGATAAAACGGTTAAATGATACCACGGTTTTGCAACCTATTGTATACTCCTATACAATAAATGTTGATGAGAATGAGGGTGATAAGAACCCTTAGACATATTCATAATTAAGAATAACAAAAAAAAGTTCATCTGCATTGACCCAAAGATAAGTGAAAATGTGACAAATATAAAAGAGCATCCTACAAGCATTACAAGTACACATCAGAGAACCAATTGGGCAGTAGCAACCTGATTCTCTCCAAATCTTTAATGAACTCACGAGCAAAACCACGATATGCATTTGGAGAGTATATGCCTGCAATAACACACACTGTAAGATAGAGGCAGACAACAGAAGGCAGAATACAAGAGCATTATGACATAACAGAAGCCTCAATAACTTGCCAACTCATTCAAACTACAAATGGAATTACCAACCACTCAAACACCCAAGCCAAATTCCACATATAAATATGAACAATTAGAAACAAAATCAAAATGAATTAAGGACAGAAAGGAAAATACAAGCACTCAAGCACACTAATATAGGAAGAGATCAACTACTAGCACTAAGATGAAAAAAGGAAATGGAGAGAACAATTACATTCAGTAGAGAAGTAGTCCAGCCTCTTGAAATAAGCATACGTATAAATCTGGTTAAGGTTCTGCAACAACTCTAATTCAATATCAAAAATAAAAGAAACACAGTAAGAAATAAACTAGTTTCAATGTTTTAGCTGTAATAAGGATATATAACAATCTCTTTCTCATAGGTGTACTTAAAAGGCTTGCATCTTGGAATTGGTCCATCTTCACCAGTTGTTATTGAAGTGCATCTACTCAATCTAAAAGGTCAATGGCATCTTCATGAATACCCAAAGGAAACAGGGGAAAAAAAAAAGACAAAGAAAAGATGAAAGAGAAACCTAAATCAACACTACATTACCTAGCAATATCACCTCGCAATATATTCAAAAGAACAGTTTCAGCAATATCATCAGCATTATGTCCAGTAGCAACCTTGTCTACTTTCAACAGCGCAGCGCCTCGATCAAGGGCCTTTTACAATGAAGAACGCTATAAATTTCATATAATGCACATCAAAGGCGATGGGTGCAATAAATGAAGGAGAAACAAAGATGGGATATAAATGACAATAGCATAAAGCAATTCCTATACCTGACGACGGAAAACACCACAAAATGTGCAATTATTCTTTAAACCAATCATCTTGACAATATCATCCATTGTCCATCCATACAAATCCTTGTAGGAAACTATCTTCAAGGGCAATCCATACTGAGAATAACATATAAAAACAGGAGTCACTAACAAATGATCACTAATTTCTTAACTTGTTTTAAAAATAAGGTGAACTTGGCCTTCAAATGGTTGTGTTGATGGCACACAACAAATTCAGTAGCAAAAGCTAATGCATACCTGAACTTCATTTCTTTTAACAGTTTCAAGTGAGTCATCCCTATAGCCAGTAATACCTTCATCAATGGACAATAAGAATAGATCCAGCCCATAATTATGCCGCCGATTTAGTTCTGACAGCACATAAGCGAGGACAGTGGAATCTGCAAATAGAGTAAAAAGGGAAGAGTTAGGCAACACACGAGATTTATTAAAAAAAAAGAAAAGAAAATTCACCTTTTCCACCAGAGGCACCAATAGCTACGCGCTCACCAGGCTTAAATAGCTGGTTGTCAACTATCACTTGGTGTATCTCTTCCTCAAACACCTCATAAAAACACTCTCTGCATATCTTTCTCCACTCAACCACAACAAATTTAATAATTTAAATAAGTATAAAAGAAACAAGTGGTAAAATTAACAAAGGGAATCGCTGTCACCTGCTCTAGAGTTTTAGGTCTTTTAAGAGCTGCTCGTCTCTGGTTGCAAAGACAGCAAAGGCGAACTCCACCCTTCTTGGTCTTCGTGTTGGCTTCCTCCATCAACGAGTTTTATGCCTTGGAGCCAGCAAGTAAATTCGGATTATCGAATACAAAATGAACTGCTTTCCTGCTCGTCAAATTTCTGATATTACAAATTAAACAACCCCACTAGCATGAAAATTTTAGGGTTTTCCTGCAATATTTGGCGCCTTCAAAATTAATAGAATCGATGATTGTCGAATGCCTTTTTTTTTTTTAAGAATTGAATAATTGCCGAAAATAACATGTTGGATTTGATGCGGTGCCAAAGGTAATTTCACCTTCTAATTGAATTTTTGACCGACTTTTTTTAACATTATTAAATTATAACAAAAATTTTCATAAAGTTAAATTTAAATTAACGGATCTAAATTTTTGTTCGATTTTTTTTCCTAACGTTATAGTAAAAAACGTTCATCAAGCTATTAAAATTATTTGTTTTATATATTTTAATATATTAAATACTATATTTTTATTATTTAAATAATAAATATATAATCTTAAGTTATATTACAAAAACATATCACAAAATTTAAAATAATTAATAATTAAATTTTAAAAAACTATTCACAAATAAAATTTTTATTTATTATTTATTAAACGAGTAATAAAATTATTTATTTATAATTATATACAAACTTAGATGAGTCTTGATAGAGTAAAGTCATCAAATAATTCATAAATAGTTTGATTCGTTTATAGCATAGTAAGCAATAAACTAATTTAAAATAACTGTTCATTTACCAAAATAGACTTCCATTACATAAGATCAAGTTGTCTTATCAATTGTTTAGAAGGTTTAATTTTATTTAATCTCAATGTTTTATTTTTACATTTATTTAAGACCAATTAACGCTTGAACTAATGCATGAAATTTTGAGGTTAATATTGAGCTAGTTCAATTTATTCAGTTTGATTTTTATTAAAATTAAATTTATTTTATATTTTTAAATTGAATAGAATCAAGTTTTTTAAAATAATTAAATAAATCAAGCTAAATAAACTAGAGTTATATATTTATAATAGAATTGAATTAAATTTATAAAATTTCAATTTAATTAAAATTACATATTTTTTAAGTTAGTTCAATTTAAATTTTCTAAATTTTATTTAATTTTTTAACAATTTTTGTTTGCTTTTATATAAACAAATCAAACTAAAAATTGAAAATCAATAATTTTTTAAATTAGAACTTTATCGAATCATTCTGTAACAAAAAAATAAAATCAAACCAACTAAACAATTATGGTCGGATTGATACTTGCCCTTAATGAAAATCATGCATTTAATACAAAAAAAAAAATATTTATCATTATTTTACTTATGAAATTATTTTCATTCATAAGTAACTTAAATTCATATTTTCCCATCCTCATAACTAATGACACTATTACTACATATCTTTTCTCTCTCATCTCATCACTATCACTTTCATTAGATCTAAACTAAAAATAATTTTATGTAAATCTAAACTAACAATAATTTTATGAAAAAAAAAGCTTTGGTTTATATTTTCTTTAATAACAATTGAAATTATCAATTGGCAAGTACATGATCATTCTTAGAGCAAAAAGGTTTCATATCCAATCTCAATTTGAAAAAAAAAAAAAATTCAATAGGTATTAGATATGAAATTATTCAAAATAAACTTCTTTTTTCAAGTCAAATGCATTTCATGGAAAATAAAACACCTAAATTCTATTACAAGATATTGACAAAATTTGTGTTAAAATATGATTGTTAATACCTATCAACAATAAAGATTAGAGAGCAATATGAGATGTCTTCGCACTACCATTCCAATGCTTAAATGAGTATGAGAGATTAATAGAAACTATATTATGAAATATTAGTTATGAAGTAAACTTTATATAAGCTCTATAGTGATTCAAACTCTTACGTGCTCTCGTAGGATTAAGAATCCTATCTTATAAGACTATACTCATATTAGGCCAAATCATGTTGGACAAATTCATTTTATTTACCTAATTTAGTTATTATTTGTCTCCTAGCAATTTGAGTATGTTTACAATCCAATATCTCTTTATTCTTTTCAACTCTATTCAAGTATGTTTATGTATTGATATTTCTTTATTTTTTCAACTTTTTTTGAATCAATATCAAGCTTTCTTATATTTAGGTTAAATACAACTTTAAAAATTTTATAGATATTATTGAATTAAATATTTAAAAATAAAAAAATTTTAAAATATCATATCTCAATTTTTTTTCCCACAACAACCACTTTGAAGTTGAAAATGATATAGAAAAATTCACTTCATTTTCAAGTCTAACAATGATAATATAAGTTTGTATAACAATAATATGAAAGAAACATATATTTTCAAGGCAAGTGAATTTTTATCTCTTCAATGCTATAAAAATTAAGATATTTTTAAAATGACAGAATATAGAAAAATAATAGCAAATTTGAAGCTAATAACAATGAAAAGAAATTTAGATTAATAATAAAGTCAGAGAGGAATATAAAATGTGAGAAAAATTAATGGTAATGTGTCTACACTTTTAACACTAATAATAAAATTCTTGTTAAAATTTAATTGCTAGTATCCATCAACAACAGAGGTTAAAAAGCTAATTAAGATATTTTCAAATTACCATTCTGATGTTTAAATCAATATAAGATGATAGAGATAAATATTTTTTTTAATGATCCATATACTTTTTTTTTTTTTTGTAAGAAAAGCATCCACATACCTATTAAGATGCATGTAACATACACTATTTATTTAAGTTTCAATCCACGTTAAATAAGTTTAAAGTGTATTTGGTATAAATACTTTATAATTTTTATGAAATTTATTTATAATTTATGTGTCTTATATAAATGAAAATTTATTTAAAATTTTATTTTATTAAATCCTTAGCATTTCTTATAATCACATTCTATCAAATTTGGTAAAATTTTTAAATGAATTTTAAAATTGTAAATCTTTCATTATGACAAAAATATTTTCAATTTAAAATGCATTTTTTCACTCTCTTTTTTTTCCCTCTTTCTTATTTCTCTCTCTACTCTACCTCTCTTCTTTTTTTTAATATTTATAAATGTTTTAAAAAATCACAAACATTTTTTATAAAAGTAAAATATTTGATTAAATTCTACTCTTAAATATAGAAATTAATTTATAAATAAAATAAATTTTAAGTTAGAATTAAATTAAATACTGTATAAATCAAACAGATTTCAAAATTAATTTTATCTTTAACTATTTTTTAAAAAAAAGTTTAAAGGGATAAATTGACTCTTCTGCCATTTTTGGTATTGATTATTGAATAGTGATATTTGACATGGGCACATACTATTAAATACAAATTAACTGATAACTAATGCGTGCATCCAACTATAATTTAATATATCTTAGATAATATTTATAAATATTTAATAAATTTGTTTATAATTAATATATTATTGAAAATATTTTTAAATTTCGATAAAATTATGACTCTTAATATAAAATATGTACATGGTCAATTAAGAATTTTAAATAAATATATACTATTGTTTTAACTATCTATTTTAGCATCTCTTGATTTCTTTTTATTTTTATTTTGTAACTAATTAATTTTATATAACAAACTGATAAAGCTCAACTTTTTGTTTATCAAATAATTAAATTAATAATTAACAAATTTTCATCTCAAAGACCAAATTATATAAATGTAAATTGATTTATTTCTACATTAAATGATTTTTATGTTAGATTTAAATTCAGAAATTCAAAACAAGCACAACCCATTTGTACAGTCATTCGAAAATACCACTCTCAAGATCGCACCGCAAAATAGTGACCAAAAACTTGATCTTTGAAACGATTAAGCCTCGAGGCGGCGACGGACGCCCCTGATATCTTTGATCGGTCAGTTTCCATTTGAATTAAAAGATTTGAGAACATTCATCACTAGAAGCTTCGAAATGATCCTTTGTATCCTTGAGAGATTTTGTGGACTAAACCCAGTAAATTATCACCATAAGAGTGGAGACTATCAGTCTGGTCCTGGGAAATATTCAGTACCCAGTGAAGTAAACCTAATGCTGATCTCCCCGCCCAATCAAGGTAACAGAAGCATCCAATTGGATTGCTACTAGTTCAAGACTGCCAGAATTCATCTTTAAACAGGAGCACATTTATCTGAAACCCTACTTCAAAAGCAAAACTCAAATGCTATAGTTTGTGTTGATAATTTGTAAAAATTAATAAATAATACACAATAGACCCACACCTATTTGTACAAGGATTGTACAAGCTGAAATAATTTAGCCGTGACTCTCTCCGAGTTAATAGTTTCTGTCAATAACGTTTAAAAGCGATCACGAAACATGTCCTCTGACAAAAATTCAGCGATCAGCATTTATCTTGTGGAGAGTCACTCTGAAGCCGCTGATGTGTATCACAGCGTAGCATATCCATGTAATCCTGCACAAGCCAACAGTCTTGAGTTTTTACAAAATAAAAAATAGGAAAATGAAATGTATTGACAAAACTAAACAAGTGCACTGATGCGTCAACATTATTCATCACCATGCAGCTAAGGCTAGCGAAAGTTAGTTTCGACTCAAGGCGGAGTAAAGACAAAAATAAAAAGATGAAAATAAGCAAAACTTACACTAATTAGATCCTCATTGTTGCTTAACTCATGCAAAATATCCAGAGTTCCACTCCCATTGCCATTCAACCTCCCTGCATTTTCAGCAACAGCACGGAAAATAGAAGAGATGATTGATCCTCTGCCTGCTTCTTATACGTTTTCGGATGTGTGGGTAGGTGGATGGTAGTATATTATTTAAGAAGAAGATGTGAACGCAACAATAATCAGCACAAAACAAAAACCATGCAATGGAATTTGAAGGATTTAGATAACTGATGTTTGCAGCCCTCGCTCAAAGAAAAAGAGAAAGAGAGAGTTGAAGGTGACAGAAGGCAAGTGCAAAGCGAAGAATGGGAAGTGAGAAGCTAGGGCAACGCGCAGTCAAGTAAGAGACATAATTACCGTCTCAAGCAAAGTAAAACGGCGCCGTTTTATGGTAAGAGGAGGGACAGCCTGAGGGGGAAAAAAGCATTTGTTATGAAAGTGGTCATACAAAAATGCTACAATCGACTTGTTGGAGGGGAGATAAAAAGGACATGCACCGTTTGTATGTGTGTCTATATATATATATATATATATATAGATCGCTTCATGCAATATAATTATAATAATAAATTTAATATTTATTTTATTAAATAATTAGTTAATCACTTAATGATTAAAAATTAATATAATAATAATAATAATTATTATTATTATTAAAATTTAATTATTTTTGAAAAAATTATTATCAAATAAATAAGAAAATAAAATAAATTTATCAAAATTTATAATATATACATAATTAATTATAAAAATATTATTTATTGATTCATATTTTTAATTTTATTAATTAAAATTAAAAAATTCCTCTATTTTCTATTTGATCTGTCTCCTTTTATGTATGGCAAGTTTTTGTCTGTTTTTTTTAATATTTTCTTTTGTGTTTCAAATATATATCATAATTGTCATCGACTGTGCCTCTTTTGTGATGATTGATCCCTATGTTCTTGCACTGATTCATTTTTTAAGTTGCTTGTTCTTGTACTGATTCATCTTTGATGTTGCTTGGCTGTGGTTTTATGGGTTTCCTTGGGTTATGAGCTTATCATCTAATTTGTTTAATATCCTAAAACTTTCCGTTGATATGCTCAAAATTTACTTTTTGTTTTTTTATTTTTATTTTAAAAGAAAAATACATGATTGTCTTTTATCTCAAGTTGATTGAGACAGTCTTTAAAAAAAAAAAAAAAAAAAAAAAAAAAGAAATAAGAGCACTGGATATCTAACAACCATTTTGATACTTAAATTAAATTGGAACTTGAAAATGATAGTAATGGATTCTAACAAAAAATAGTGAGAAATTATGAGAAAATGTAACTGTGTACAGTTTTTGTGTTTAAGATTTTTATTTTAAACTTGTTGATAACAACTGTTGAGTATATAAAATTGATTCCAAAATATAAAAAAAAAAAAATGAATTTGTTCATAACCATCTGCAAATATTAAATAAATAAATACTTCTAGATCTTCAGAATATTATTGTTTGCCATTAACAACTTTTAAACTACAAAAAACTACCCAACTACCCATTCATAGGGCAGAGTCCATTCATAATTGTTCGAATGTTGATTGGTTGTGGTTTATGGGTTTATTAGTTTCTTATCTAAATTATTTCTTGGAGGGTATACTCAGTTAAAACTTTTTTAAGTGAATGATTTTTTTGTAGAGTTTATAAATTTTTATTGATTTTTATGAAGTTTACAAATTTATGAATGATTTTCAAAAATTTTATTTTGAAAGTCTACATAAATATGAAAGAGAATTTTTTTAAATATTTTATTTATACTACCACTTAATAAGTCATTTAAAGTCTACAAAGTATATTACTTTTAAAGTCAATAACTTTTTGAATAACAACTAACTTTTATAACTTTATAAAAATCGTAATTGACTACATTCTATTTTTATAGATTTTTAGACTTTAAAAGTTTTTATTAAATATACCTTATTTTTATAGATTTTCTTAAAATTTATAAAAAATTTTATTGAATAATCTTGAGTCATTATTGAATACCACTTTTGAAGTCTACAAAAGACCGTAATTCTCTAATCCAATACACTACCTATTCTCAAATTTCAGTTGATCGTGCTCAAGTTTTTGAACTTTTCGGTTAGATTCCTTTTTTCTCTTCTTACCAATCAATTTTAAACTTTATTTTGATTTTTATATAATATTTTGTTTTGATCGATAAGGTTATGGCTAGTGGCATCAATAAAACCAGTATTAATGATGTTATGACCGATTAGATGTTGGTAGAAATCCTTCGTCGGATTCCTTGCAAATCCGCCATCCAGTGCAAGGTCGTATGCAATCGATGGTGCTCACTAATTTCATCATCTTATTTCCTTTGTCGATTCCATGATCACCATATCCAATCATCTGGTGCACGCCAAGACAAGTTTATTGTCGACTTTTATATGAAACATATATTCCTGATTCCTGCTGAATATCCTGATTTCCAATTTTCTCTGAGTTGTCTCCCCATCTTTGACGACTGTGAAGAGCTCAAAATGGGCATGTTTCTTGGTTATAGCAATGGCTTGCTATTGTGCGGTGGCTACTACATTGATTGCATCTTTTTGCCGTCCATCCTGATGATCCCAACATTTTTTATTTGGTGGCTGACAGGAGCATCCTTCTTTCCCTCAACTTGATGGCTAAAACCTTGAAAATAGCTGGCAGGTGTTCGTATGATCACTTTTATCAGCGAGATGATCTATTTACCCTCACGCTTCCATGCTGGCCAACTCCTATACCTACATTTCTATCATAATAGTGGCAAGTGTTGATATGATCATTTCTACTATTGGTCTGATGCATCTATCCTGATTTCAAATTCCGATACCGGTAATTCTGCATATTTCTATTGTTATGTAGCTTGTCAATTTAATTATTTGTTTCTAAAATATGGCCTTAAACTTTTCATAGTGTTCTAGAGAATAGTTATTGCGTTTCTTTATGGGTTGTTATGAACCTTTAATTGATCAAAAATCAATTGTAAATTGATATTGTCATTATAATGGTTTTAATTTTTGCTTGATCTTTTAGATGTCTCGGTTTCTGGTGGTTGGGATTAGTCATGCATACATTTATAAAATACATGAAGTATGCCTTTGTAATTTTATCGAACTTATTATTTTTTTTTTTGGATATTAATGCATTGGTATTTTTTTCCCCATATTTTCTGCATTATGTAGGACATTATAATTGAGAGATGCATATAGTTTTATCTGTAAACTGAGTTCTCACAAAATAGGGACTATATTACTCTTTTATATTTGATTTATTTTTTATTAAGCGCAAAATTCTAGCCTCGTTTTCCCTTTTTTTTTTTTAGTTTGATTTTCTTCGACTCAATTCATGGATTCTTGTATTGGTGCTGAATTTTTATCTTTTAGATCCCTTGATGATTTGATGAATAGTAATTCTATTTTGGTAGTGGACCGAACTGGGAACTGTGGATAGTTGCAAATCTATCTAATGAACTTATTGTTACTGCTCTAGAACTTGGGAGTAGCCGTGCTAACCAGTTGGAAGAGAATTTAGCAAACTATTCAAATTTCAAAGTCCAGGTTTATAATTATTTTCTAGATTTAATATAGAGCTAATCACAGGACGCATAGGGTACTTTCCAGTTCTTTCTGAAAAATTATTTACTACACAAATTAGTTGTTAAATCTGACATCCGAAATATAATATTTGTGAATAAACTATATTTTACATACAATTATTTGCACAAATTAGTTTATTTACACGTATTGTTTCACCAGTTAAACTTAAATACTAATAAACAAACTAATAACAAGAAATACAGTTTATCACAGGCTTTTAATTTATTACTTTATTTACACAGATTAGTTGTTAAATCAGTATTTGAGTTCAGGGTCAATTTTATGATTTCCAAATCCTGGAAAAGTTGTCACAATGTCTTTAGGATTCGTTACTTCATTGTTTGTTACAGCCTTAACCTTGATCTCTTGAGCCTAACAATATTTTTCAGTCTCCTCTCAGAGTCCAATCCATGTCAGACTATAATTAGTTTCAAAGGTTTAGGATTAAGTTAAACTAGTATACAACAGAGTTTTTTTTTTTTTTAAAAAAAAAAATTACATTTGTATTTTGTATGTTACAATATTATAACAACATTAATATATCATAACTATATTATTTGAAAGTATTGCAAAGAGTATGTTCAATAGCATTTAAAAATAATGAATATCTTCATAAAATTTCACATTGATACGTTATAAGAATTTTGATAGTTACTTCTACAAATATAAAAATAGCCAAATATATTATTATTATTATTATTATTATTATTGAATTATAGAATTATTGTAATATTTTCAAAATTTGTGTTATCATTATTAAGTTTATTAAATTAGAGACATGTGAATCTACTATTTGCATAAGAGATATATGAAGACATTATTATAATATTATTAAAGTTGCAGAGTTGTGGTGCTGCTAAAATCTATGATATTATTGTAATATTGCTGAAATTGAAAGTTTTTTATTGTAGTATTGTTAAAATTATAAGGTGATTATGTTATGATCATAATTTTTAGATATAATTGTAATATTGTTAAAGTTGAAGCTTGTTTAATAGTATAATTCTCGATTCACTAAAAAAGTTAAAATTTTCAGCTTTATATTTTAAAGGTCAAAATAGTAAGTAGAAATACTATTGAAACATTGCTCAAACCAAGGTTCAGAACATGGTTTGATTTTAGTATATGGTGTATTAATTTATACTACCTATTTGTGTAATAATTAAACTGAAGTTTTGATCTTTTCAACAAAATTTTTAGCAGTTATTTCATGAATTAATTATTATAAATTTATGTATATTTTCATATTTAATTAAATTATTATTCAATTTTTAAGATTTTATGAAATTATTCACATATTTTGCCGGTTATATTCATAAATTCTTTCATTAAAAAATAATTATGTTTTATTAGTCAAAAATCTAAAAGTTAAAAAAGTGTAACAAGAAATTCTCAAAATTTTATTTTCTATTTATTGAATGACAAGAAAAAATTATTTACTTAGGAAGTTTATTTTTATGTAGAAAAGTTTTATTAATTTATTATTTATGTCTATTTAGTAAGATTTTTAATTTGTAGTTAGAGTTCCAAGAAAGATTATCTTTTGCACGCCATTGATCTAAAATCCTTTATGATTAGTTCCTTCCGTAATTTACGCACAAAGAAGCTCAAAAACAACCAATCCTAGCACAAACTGCTAATAGAAAAACTCTTCAAGCATAACCTTCAGGGCGAACGTGTTATTAATTTGAATTGAAATTTGTTTGATTTTAACCTAAAATATTATATAGGAATATAAAACATATTGCTATTTTATATTTCTTGAAGAGTAAGAATAAAGTACTTTGTTTAGGAAGTTTGTTCATATTTAGAACAAGTTATATTGTTCATGCCGACGTAGTTATAGAGTTGAGCTATATATAGGCTCCTACCAATCTATGCCAAAGTTGAGTTAATTAATTTGCATCGTTCTTTGTTTTTTTTCTCCCCTTTGTTCACGGATTTTGTGTGATTTATATCCCTAATTATTGAATTATGGTAAAAAAAAAAAAACTCTATTATAATGATGAAACATCAATTTTATTTAATTGATTACATAAATATAAATACAATTTCTACTAATTCATTTTAACTAATTAAAAAAATTTTTCCTGGCTTAGGAAAAAAACAATTGTTAAGGTGTTTGAGCCACCTCTTATTTGGTTTAAACTACTAAATCGAATTAAATTAGACTGCTTTTTA
Organism: Omphalea diandra; assembly: GCA_949677035.1. Classification (NCBI taxonomy): domain Eukaryota; kingdom Viridiplantae; phylum Streptophyta; class Magnoliopsida; order Malpighiales; family Euphorbiaceae; genus Omphalea; species Omphalea diandra. The sequence continues at coordinate 14,076 of CATIWR010034168.1, forward strand.
CAAGTTTGATTTAATTTTTCATTGAATTAGCTTGATTTTATTTGAAAAATAATTTATTTTGTGTTTGATTTAATTTAGTTTTTCCTTTCTAAGAAGTCGAACAAAAATGTAAGTTGTTTTTTTATTTATATGAGTTTTTCTAATTATGATGCTTTTTATAATTTTCTACTTTTGAGAGTATTTTTATGGTCAATATAATTATTTGTATGTTTGACAAATAATAGGTCAATATAATTATTTATATGTTTGACAAATAATATTTAGATATAAGGTTTTGTACTTAAATTTAATTTTTAAGTGATTTTAATATAATTATTATTAAATTATTTTAATATAAAAAAGTATAAACTATATTAAAAATCAAATCAGACCATAATATTTCAATTTGATTTGATTTAATTTAATTTAATTTTTACACATAATTGATTTGGTTTACTTTGAAAAATATAGAACTGAATTTTATTAGTTTGATTTGATATTTATTTTAAATTGCACCAAACCAAAATCATACACTTCCCTATCAAATTAACATAAACAGTGTTCATTAATCCCACCTAACCATAAATCCAAAATTCCAAACTCTGCAATATCAACACATAAATACCAACAAGCTCAGAATTGAAAGTTAAATACAAATTACACCTCAAGCATTCAAGATAAAAATCAAGAAATTTTTCTAATAGCCGAATAAGTAGGGGGTTCGGAAGAAAAGAAAAAGAGAAAAATAAAAATTTTAAGGTTAGAAATTAAAAAATTCCAGTGTTATAATTAGTGTTATAATTAATGGAGTGATTTACCCCACCTTCCGTGACTAGTTTATTTTGGTTGCCATATATATATATATTTTTGAATGGAGTTGTGAGGACTGGAGGAGATTATATAATCTCAACAATAATACACAATCAGTTCAGGCGATGTTGAGGTGTGCTGGTCTTCGATTTTTGTTATGGGAAACTTCCTTAGATATTGACAGAAATAAAAAAAAAAAAGTGTGTGTATATATATATATATGTAACATAAAGGGTAAAGGTACATTTATGCCCAGGAGCATATTGGCTCTGAAACAATCTTGAGGCTCATCGAAGCACAAAAAATCAGAAAAAGTGTAATCCAAGCCCTTGCCCTAACCGAGGCCGTTACTAAATTTTTCACCGTTATATTTGTAGTTGATTGTTTCACCTAGTAGGATCCCTCATCTCTCGACATCATCTTATTCCACTCTCTTTGTATTGTTGATATGGGAAGCAGCTGAGACCTACCATTTCTCTCCATCATCTAATTCTTCTCTTCTCCATCATTTTTTTGCATCATCGTCTTTTAGTAAAGACAAACAACTGCATGCTTCTGTTTCTCCCTTTTACCATAAAAGAAGTAATTTTTCTTGTTGCCCACTATCCAAATCACAAAAATAAAGAGAAAACCCAGACTTAGTAATGGCCAATAACCTTTTGTTTCACTTGTACCAGTACAAAGAGAAAACCCACAAAAATAAGACTCAATACTCTTTTTCTTCACTCATGCTAGTTGAGAACACCATTAATTAACAAATAGGGTAGGCTCGGTTTCTGGGTTTGTTGAAGAACAGTTGAAGAAAATGATTTCTAGATAGGCTTGGTTTCTGGGTTTGTTGAAGAAATTGATTTTTGGGTAGGCTCGATTTCTCAATTTAAAAACAAATGCCGAGAAGACAATCAAAATACTTCAAGTAAATTACAAACATAAGCCGAGAAGCTAAAAACACCTTAACTCTTCTTTGTTTTCTGCTGCCTTTTCCTCCATGTAAAATACGCTTTAGCCATCGCCATCATCATCCCATCGCCTTTCCTAAAAAAATTTCTCTGCTCAAAAAATTTCTGTTTTTGGCTTTTATCTAGTTAAGGTTTTTTCTCAATTTTGTTTCTTGTGGGCGTGTTGGGTTAGATGGGTTTTTAATCGATTGCTGGGCATTAATAGCTAGAACCTACTGTGGAGTTCTTGGCAAAATTGAGGTTGAACCGAGGTCGAGATCTGCATCATGTCGGAGATGATTAGAGCTCCAGCCGTTGAAAGTCGTTGCAAATGCTATTATCTTTTTAACTTTGCCTAATTATGATACAATGGAACATACCTCGCTTGCATTCAATTTTCTTTCAATCTCAGATTTTGTATAGCTTCATTATTGACCGAGAGATAAAAAGCCCATACATCATTAATTCTTGAAAGACTATCAGAATATAATGGGATGAGCATCCGAGGATAAAATTGTGAGGATTCCGCTCCTCGTATGACAGAAATAAAAAGGGGTAAATGAGAAAAATGAATTAAGTGAGAGCTAAGAAGAAGAAATTAAAGCGCAAGAAAAATGACACTTACAGAATGATGAACTGAGATCAGAGTAGCTTTCAGGTATGATCCTGCGTACTTGTTACATTTTCTTCCACCAGCATCATTTGAGATGCTTTTGAACGGATTGTCTGAATTCTACCATTTGGAATCCTGCGTATTTGATGATCTTGCAAACGAAGAGGGTGGTTTCAAGACATTTATGCTATGTTTAGGAAATTATATTCCTTCATTTATTTTTTCTTTCTCATGTTTAGATAAAAAAACAAATAAATTTATTCTTATATTTTATATTTTACCTTTTATTAAAAAAATAAAATTATTAAAATAAATTAAAAAAATAAAAAAATGTAAATATAATTATAATTTTATAAAAAATCTTTTAATTTTCCATATTTTCTCTTTATTTCAAAAATAAAAAAATAATATTTATTTTCATTTATTTTTTATTTTTTTCAAATAAAACAATATTTCCCCCCTTATTTTTTTCTTTTATTTCACTTCCTTTTTTACTGTCCTTCCTCCCGAAGGACAAGGTTAAAACAAGTTTAAGTTGCAGCAGCCATAGAGAATTATACCAAAATGGGATCCACTATCATCCACATAAGCTGCTGTCAACGGCGGTTAGGTAAGTAATTGGAGCAAGGACTTAAATACAAGTTTTCTTAAAATTCTATGCTTATTTGAGCCTAAAAATACCTTGAGTGCCAATTTGCACATCGCGATAAACATTAGGGGCATTTTTATACCTTTACCCTAAAATAAACACAGACCACTGACCAGGGCAAATGCTTGCAAACCCCAGTCCAAAAAAGTCTACTGTCTACACTAACAAATAACACCACGTGGCCTAATTAATCAAAAACAAATCTACTAATAGCACCTCTTAGACATTAATTTGCGACCAGGCAGATCCAACAAAAAAAGAAGCAGCCCTTCTAGACTGCGCAATTCTCGAATTAGGCAGACCATGGAACTCAACAATTGCAGCTCCGCTATCGACCCAAGAAGCGGCTTCTGCAAATCTAATTCTATTTTCTACAGTAAACGCAAGCCCATCCCTCTCCCGTCTAATCATTCCATCGACATCACCACCTTCATATCATCTCAGGCCCACCATGGCAACACCGCCTTCATCGACGCCACCACTGGCCGCCACCTCACCTTCCTCGACCTATGGACAACCGTCGATTGCGTCGCTTCCTGCCTTTCCAACATGGGAGTCGGCAAGGGCCACGTGATCCTCCTCCTTTCCCCAAACTCCATCTTCTTCCCGGTCGTTTGCCTTTCCGTTATGTCCCTAGGCGCCATCATTACCACCACCAACCCCCTCAACACTCCCCGCGAAATCGCTAAACAAATCGCCGACTCCAAACCTTTATTCGCCTTTACTACTCCTCAACTCGTTCCCAAACTCACTCAGTCCAACATGAATCTCCCCATCATCCTCATAGACCACGACTATCAAAATTCCACCAATTACGATGCCAAGATCGTGACAACTTTAACCGAGATGACGAGGAAACAGCCGAGTGGGAGCCGAGTCAAGGAGCGAGTCAACCTCGACGACACAGCCACTCTGCTTTACTCGTCCGGTACGACTGGAGCAAGCAAGGGTGTAGTTTCGTCTCACCGGAACCTAATTGCGATGGTCCAAACCATCGTTGGACGGTTCAACGAGGACAGAGAGCACAAGTTCATCTGCACCGTCCCTATGTTTCACATCTACGGTCTAGCAGCGTTCGCAACGGGATTGTTGGCGTCAGGATCAACCATCATAGTGCTGTCGAAGTTCGAGATGCACGACATGCTGTCCACGATCGAGAAGTATCGTGCCACGGATCTGCCGCTGGTGCCTCCAATACTAGTAGCAATGATCAACGGTGGTGATCAGATTAGGTCCAGGTATGATTTAAGTTCGCTTAAAACAGTTTTGTCAGGAGGGGCCCCACTCAGCAAGGAGGTGATAGAGGGGTTCGCGGAGAAATATCCGACGGTGAGGATTCTTCAAGGTTACGGATTGACTGAGTCGACGGGGGTGGGCGCGTCAACGGATACCCTGGAGGAGAGTAGGAGATATGGAACTGCGGGGCTGCTGTCGCCCAGCATGGAGGCTAAGATTGTCGACCCAGAGACTGTAAAAGCTACGACGGTGAACCAGACCGGTGAGCTGTGGCTTAGAGGTCCGTCTATTATGAAAGGTAAGAAGAATACTTGACCATATTTTGTCCATTCTGTTTGTCGGTTTTTTGTGTGTGATAGTGATAATATATAAATTGACTCTCATTTTCCTGAAAAACCGCAAAGAAAGATAATAATCTTAAGTGGGAAAGAACATTGTCTATTTGTAATGAATTAAAAAATATTGTGGAAAGTAAATGGAAGATTACTCCATCGTTTCAAATTAGATATGCTTTTGGGAAAAAATTATTGTTCTATAATATATTTGACATTTTATGATTATTCATAAATATTAATTAATTTTTTAATTTTATTTTTTTATAATAATTATTTTTTTATGGTGTGTAATAATTTAAGAAAATAATTAATTAAGGATCATATAATCTTTTATTTATATAATAATATTCATTAAGTACAATATTTACTATATGTGTCAAAATCTTAAATCACATCTATTATGAGGCAAAGAGAATAGTTTGTATGTTGCTTAAGAGAAATTTTAAGTAAATCAAGTTCACCAACTAGGGTTATGAACCTTTCATTAAATATTTGACATGTAATATTATTTGTTTAAAATTTATTAAATTGAATATACATAATCATGTATAAAATAGATAACTATGATTAGATAGTTGGTATTTAATATTCAATTTAATAAATTTTAAACAAATATTGTCACATGTCAAATATATAATGGAGGATTCATAATTCTAATTGGCAAACTGAGTTCACTTAAAAATTTCTTTATTGCTTAATATTTCGTTACCATTATGGACTAGGATGTGCTATCCTTTTGACGGTAGTCATCTTCTTGTCAAATATGAATATTGGCCACAAAGACTTGTTTATAGAGTTGTAAGTTTTTTAATTGAATTTGCTTGAAAAAAATAATTTAAACTTGACTTGATCTGAAATAAATTCATTTCGGTTCGAATTTAATTTGTTAGTCAACTCAAATTGATCCAATCTTGATCTGATATATGAGTCGATTCAAATTATTAAAATTTTTAATTTTTTTAAATATTTTTTTTTGTTTTTCAATTCTATATGAGTTTAATTCAATTGCTCATTTTTATTATGCATAATCATTTGCTTAAAAATAAACTATATTTAATTTATTAAGTATTTAAATTAATGTAATTCTGTATATGTAGAATCTACCTAATCAAAAAATATTTTTTTAAAAAAATTATTTTTCTTTAACAAATTATAAGAAAATATCATATAAAGAATTCAAATAAATATTTTAAAAATACATTTTAAACAGGTGAATAATAAATGATTCAAATTATCACTTATTCACATCTACTTTTGTTTTCAATTAGATTTGGATCCTACCTATGATGGACAACTGGTAAACATTCTAGAACTGACTGCTTGGTGGTCGTTACTTCCCTTGCTAGGGCAAATAATCTTGATGACTAGGCAGATTTTCAATGACATAATTATCAGCATGTCATACAGTTAATATATAATGAAGTAATTATTCATATTAAAAGCCTTGATGTTTACATTGTTATGGTTGGTTTTGCAGGTTATTTCAGTAATGCTGAGGCGACAGCGTCAACTCTCGACTCTGAGGGATGGTTAAGAACTGGAGATCTATGCTACATTGACGATGATGGCTTTATTTTTGTGGTTGATCGGTTGAAGGAGCTGATTAAATACAAGGGCTATCAGGTGAAGAGTGGATGGATTTCTCAAAATTTTCCACTTTCTTTGTTGAATTAATTGTATAATTCTAACCTGTAATCAATGTTGTTGTAAAAATAGCGGTTCACTACAGTCCATATAATCACGTGGAAAACTGTGAATTACATGCTTTTATCATTTCATCACTTGTTAGGTCCCTCCAGCGGAGCTAGAGGCCTTGTTGCTTACTCATTCAGAAATTACAGATGCTGCTGTGATACCGTAAGCTTTCTTCCATTTTGTAAATTAGAGGTGAAAAAAATTCACTCTATGCAGTATGCATGTATGACCCCTTATGTAAATTGTGGTGATCCCGGCAAAAACGTCTTTCTCAGTAACGCTCTGTACCTTCTGTTGTAGTTTTCTTTCAGAAAGGTGACGATGAATGTGATATTTTCTCAGGTTTCCTGACAAGGAGGCTGGGCAATTTCCTATGGCATATGTGGTAAGGAAGACTGGAAGTAATTTGTCTGAGACTGCTGTCATGGATTTCGTGGCAAAGCAGGTGCGTTTGAAATACCAAACGTTAAAATGAGTTTTATAAAATGGTTTAGCACAATTCAACTCTTTACCACTGCATTGTTTTCTTATTGCTATACTAATGAGCTGCCATATATGCCAGGTGGCGCCATACAAGAGAATCAGGAGGGTTGCATTTATTGCGGCCATACCCAAGAATCCATCAGGCAAGATTCTCAGGAAGGATCTGATACAGCTTGCTACCTCTAAACTTTGAACTGTTTGGACATTTATGAAAGCTTATGTCCTTAAAGTGAAGGATCGCATACCTTGGTTTTCCTTAGCCTAGGTATCAGCTTCTTAGCTGCCTTGTTTGTCTTGCAATGAATTTCATTAGATAGAAATGAAAAAATTGCATGTTTGGGATATGTTTGTTAGATCCAGCCAGGCCATTTTGGTGCTCATCTGTGGCTAGAATGTATCGTATAAATTATAGAGATTTGAATAAAAATCTTTTGTAACTACCTCAAGTATAGATTTGAAATAAAAATGTGATGATTTCCAAGTTATACTTAGGGGTGAGCAAAACTGAGCTGAAACCAAAAACCGAACCGGGTGAATTTGGTCTATTTGATTCTGTTTTAAAGTAAATTCGATTTGGTTCGGTTTAGAAAAATAGAAAATTTTGGTTTTTAATTTTGGTTCAGTTTAAAATTGAGAAAACCGAATAGACTGAATAAACTGAATTTGTGAAATTTTTTAATTTTTTTTTTAATTTGAGTTTAAAAAACTAAAAATAAATTATCTTATATAAGAATAAAAAGCCCAACAGTCCATTGAGCTCAAAACCGAAAACTGAATCGAATCAAACCAATTTTTTTTGTTCGGTTTACTTCGGTTTATCTTAAATTTCGGTTCTATTTGGTTTGAATTTAAATTAAATTTAGTCTATTCGGTTTTCATAATTTTGATTCGGTTTGAACCGAACCGACCAAATGCTCAGCCCTAGTTATACTGGTTTGATCTCTGTGAAACACTGGATATTGTTTTGGACTTCATATCATGTCTTTCAACAACCTTCTGTATCTCAACGACACTAAATAGTGAACAGGGGTGAGTGGGAAACGTTGTTTTTTTTTTTTTTCTCTGACAACTCCAATTCTCCCCAAACACCGAAAGAGTAATTGCTATTAGATTACTACAGAAGTGGTGAGTGAATGGCAAATGCATAGGACTAGTAAAATGTTAAAAGAGGGAAGAGGAAGAGCAGACATCTATATAAATGAAAGATGAACTAACTCAAACTAATGTCAATGTACAAGAATGCGGCTCAATGATTAGCATTCTGCCCTACAAAAGTCTGGATCCGCGAGCAACTTGATTGTGAGCTGGAAGAAGAGGAAAAAGAGAAGAAATCGAAATTCCCTCACAACCATTCATGGAGATGAAGGCATTTTCCACTTCAACAGATGGATTTTTCCTTAGCAGAGTGAAAATGTACGCCATGAGTTCTTCCTCACAAGGAACTTGCAGAGGTCCATGAGCTGTAGTTCCAAACTCCTCCTCAGCCATTTCTAGTAGAACCCTGAAGATGGGATGATTTAAATAATATATAGGCACAACAAATCTCTTGCCTTCCTTGGTGTACACAGCAAAATGGCCTTTCTTTCTCTTTGTCCATTTCTGTAAAATCTCACTTATGACCTTAGAAGAACTCTTCATCTGCTGAAATCCTGGATTTTGAGAAGTGTATATTGATGGGTTGTTCGCATATATTGGAATATATGTTGTGGTTAGTTATGTATTTTCTTATAGGCAGTTGGTGGATGGATTGAGGTGGGGTGGGGTGAGGCAATTGATGGGAGGAGTTTAAAGCTAAGGTGAGGTAAGAAGTCCACATATCGGCAAGGTAGTGTATGGAGAGAGTGGGTTTCTTGTGATCTATATGATAATGTTGCTCACCTTCGTATGACAGGGAAATGTGGGAAATCCATGTTTTATTAAATGAAGGACAATGGACTACTTTTGTCTCTGAACCTTTTTGTGGCTAGAAGCTTGTCTCGTCTTGTAGAAAGATTGTGAAAGACAAAGTAATGGGGATTTTTTTGCTTTTCTAAAGGTCATTGTAGTCCAAGTTAATTTGTGCATTTATTAAAATTAAATCAATTTCTCAGACAAATTTAATAGTGTATTCTCAAAACTTGACCTATGTGTTTGAGAAGAATTATCTCTGAATATCAGTTTTAGGACTTAAATTTCGATTAACAAGAGAAGTGAATTCTGTTATTAATTAGACTAATTCTTGGAATGAAGTTCTTGGATTCCCTTTTGCAATTGCAAATGTATTGGGTCAATTTTGTCACATGGAAGCTATAAAGCCTTAGTAGCTTGGGTCAGTAGTCTCAGCCCATCTAACTCAGCCTAATGTTTGACTTAGCCCAAATCCAGCGTATTGGCTGTAGTAGATTTTTGTGATTTGAATTTGTTGCAGGTGAGTGTCCTGTTTATGATATTTGAACCAGTCATGGATTCGCCGAACATATCGAAACATGCCTACCTTCCTAACCTTGGATTTTACGTAGTGATCCCGTGGCTTTTTATCCACCTTTTCCAACAAACAAAACTCTCAGTATTTTGCATCATAGCAGGAAATTCTATGTCCCATTATCAATCTAATTAATTAAACAAACAGAAGAAAGAAAAAAGGCATAAATTGTGGGTAACGTGTAAATGATATCTTCAAGACCCTTTTGTCGTGCGTGTCCACCTTTTTTTTTAATCTATTGCACAAAATCCCTTTGTGGTGCGTATCCATTTTATGGGCGGAACCTGCTTGTTACCCTCCGGAGGATATGTACACGTCTTACACTGTTAATTATATATCTGTCTCTCACTTAAGAAATTTTAATGTAAATTAAATTTAATATGTAAAATGATTAATTAATAAACAAATTTTTTATACAATTTTTTATTTTATCAATAATATTTAATAATATTTTATAATTTTATATTCAAAATAATTGTGTTAATTCATCACGAATCCATCCATTTGAAGAATTTCTCCTCTCGCACACATTCATCCCGGCTGCTGAGGGTTTCTTTTTTCAATTCCTCAAATTGCGAAGGGAAATCTTTTCTTGTTTCCGGATCTGGAGTTTTGCCAGTTGAGCTTGGGCCCATCTACCACATATAACCCATTTAAATTATAGATTCATCTTACAATTTTTTAAATTTCAATTTGGATAATATCGTATTTCTGTTTAGTTTAATATGAGATTTTCTCCTTTGTAATAAAAAAATGTAAAAAATAAATTGAAAACCTCTTTAGCATAGATATTTAGAAGAGCTGTTACCTTTCTTTTTTTTTTTTGGGGAAAGGAAAGCAATATCATTAAAACAAATAATCATTTGAAATACAATCCTGCAGTGGAGGAGGAACCTCCTCAATAAGAATGACTTCACTATCCAGAGAGAGGGCATATTTTGCTGCACAATGGGCAGCCATGTTACAAGAGCTGTTACTTTTCAATTGGGAAAAACTATAAAAAAAAACCTGTTTAGTTTGTTAGTATACATTATATATGTGTGAAGATTAATTAATCAATATATATATGCATATAATTATAGTCTTAAAAATTATATTACACTTAAAATTATATTACACAATTCTTTACTATGTGTCAAGTTATTATTTTATTTTATTTTATTAATTTTAAAATTAACACATTATTTTTAAAAATTTAATATAATTAAAAAATAATTCTAATACAATATAGATTTTATATTAGAAAAAATTATTTTTCTGAGTAAAAAATTATTTCATGATCAATTCGTATATAAAAATATATAACATAAATTTTATATTGAAATAATAATAAAAATTTATTATCATAGTACACGCAACATATACTAATTTTTGATATTATGGTTAGTCGTGCCCATATAGTACAAGGGATAAAAGTGCAAAATTTCCTAGTGGTGGTGGTGTGTCCTACAATTGCATAATAGAATCAGACATGCCCACTCCAAAATCTAATCCATAGTACAAATATCACATGGTTTTGTTTCACAGAAAAAAAAAAAAAAAAAAAGACCATAAAATTGAACGTTATTGTTTTGTAATCCCAACCATGTATAAACAGCAATTGATCGCTTTATTTTTCATGCAAAAAAAGAAAAAGAAAAAGAAGAAAAGGGTACCATTTTGGTGTTTAGCCATGATAAACCCTAAAAGGGTCTTTGAGATAGCGAGTAAGTGGCAAAATGCTGCTTCTCTTAACAGGAGGAGAAGAAGCAGAAGATATGAAGAGGGCTCAAGCTCAACAAGCAGCGTCCTCAAGTGCAAAGTTCAAGTAGCGCAAAAGGGTCATTTTGTTGTGTACAGCATTGATAAGAAGCGTTTTGTTGTGCCATTAGACTATCTTAACCATGAAATCTTTATAGAACTGTTCAAGATGTCTGAGGAGGAATTTGGGTTGCCCAGGACTGATCCTATAGTGTTGCCATGCGATGTTATTTCTGTGGTGAAGCAACATCTTTCGAAGGAGTCATCATTTATCACCAAGGTTGCTGCTCATCGAAGCTCTTTTAGTCCACATGCTCTGAGAGGCCAACAGATTCTTCTTCCTGGTTTCTAAAAATGCGATCTTAATTTGTTAATTAGGGTAGTGAGCAACTGAACATAAAGCAGTCCAATTTAGGGTTTTTAGGTGACGAGATATGTGTACTTTGGCTTTCAATGGTTTCATCATGAGCTAATTTCAATTTAAATCTCGTCACTTCTTATTTAGTGATTTTTCTGTTGTTCCCATAATATCTGACAAGAATTTAAAACTAATCACAAAATTTAAATTTTTAATTTTTGATCAAATAGATAAATGACAATATAAAAAATTTATCACAAATAATTAACTTTTTGTGACTACTTTTAAATAAAGTAGTCATAAGTGATAAATTTAATTAATAAAAATTATATATATATATATATTGAAATCAAAATAAAAAAATATATAATTTTGTTTGGTAACATAAAATTATTTAATGATTTTTTTACTTGTCATAAAATTTTATTTTATTTTTTTGAGAAGGGTCATAAAATTTTGTATTAGTTATAAATAAAATAAACTTATTACAAATTATCTTAAATATAACTTAAATTTGATATTATGTTGGATGATAAAATTATATCATTACACAAGAATTCATATAGTAGATACCAAATATCAAATTTAAAATTATCATATAAAAATATTAATAATATATATTAAGTAAAAAGTTCACAGTTGTTATAATTGATTTAAGTATTAAAAAAATCATGTCATATAATGTGTAATGAACAAATATTAATTATAATATGTGACAAGAGTTTTTAACTAATTAAATCTAAATCCTAAATTTTGATAACCTATTTGCATGATAATGTAAAAAATATTCACATAAAATATTAAAAATTTTATGACAACTCCATGGAGAGTATCACAAATTAAAATGATGTGATATTTTGTAATTAAATTTTATTCCTTACAAGTGATAATTGTCACATAAAATTTTTCTTTTTATAAAAATTTCAAAATATTTTTATATAATTAAAGATTTCAGTTAAGTTGTCATCCAATTATATTAAAAAAAATTTGTATTATGAGTAAAAAATATTATAAAATAAAATTTTGTAGACGTTATCTTATTTTTATATAACTAATCCGTAAATATTAAAATAAAAATTTATTACTATTCATTACTTTATCTTATATCATTTAAACATAGTTATTTATATTCTTTTATGAGAAAGTAATTTCCCTCCTTTTTTAGTCATTATCTTATCTTGTATAACTCATCTATAGATATCAAAATAAAAATTTATTATCAATCATTATCTTTAGGGGTGAGCAAATGGGCGGTTCGGTCGGTTCAGTTCGGTTTTTTACTAAATTTTAATAAATCTAATTTTTTATACTTATAATAGAACCAAACCAAAATTTTTGATAAAATCGATTTAACCGAACCGATTAAACTGAAATTTATGTGTCTATAAACCGAACTGAACCGATCTTATAAAAAGTTTAGTTTGGTTTAGTTTGTTTCAATTAAATTACATGTATTTTAAATCTGATTTGATTCAAATTGGTTTGATTTATTCATTACTTCAGTTAATTCAGTTTTTTCGGTTTTCTATCTAAAAAACCAAACCAAAAACTGAAAACCAAATTTTTTTAAAAAATTATAACCAAACAAACCGATTTTATTAAAAGATCAAACCGAACCGAACCAGTTCAGTTCGGTCTGTTTTTTGCTCACCCCTAATTATCTTTATTTATCTTACATAACTAATCTGTAAATTTTAATTTTTAAAAAATTTAAATAAAAAAATAACATAAACTATTTGTATTTTTTATTAGAACGTTACCTCTCTATCTCTTTTATTTCTCTTTTATTTTGAAATTTAAAATCTTGATTTACTAGCACTCCAAATATATTAAAATAAACTATCAAACTCTTAATTGAAAAGGAGAAAAAAAAAACTTAAATGAAAAAATGTAAAAAAAATTGAAGACAAAAAGATAATGGATTGCCTTTGATTAGTTTATATATGATAACAATTCATACTTAGTTCTGACAATATCAGGTCATATGACAATAAGATGTGCAAGAATTCCAAAGAGTGAGTTTGGCGTTAACTTCTAAAAGGGTGGAAATATTCTTGTTATTTATGATGCTGGCTTTAAAATCAAATCAAAAGCATATTTGGCTTGAGATAATAATCATCAGAGGTATGAAGATTTTAAGGCCCAAAAAAATAATGAGAGAACCAAGATCCTTCATCTTAAAATGTTGATTGATATACTATTATAATTATGAAATATTGTATATGTCATCTCCTTTTATGATCATATAATCAACAAATAATAAAAAAGGAACAACACCGTGATCAGTGTGATGAATGAACAAAGCCAAGTCATCTATGTTATTGATATGAATATTTTTATATCTTTTACTGTAAATTTCTTATTTAATGTTTATCTTTTAATTGTAGTAATTATCATAATTATATGTTTGATTATAGGCTTGATTATAGACTTAATTATATGTTTAATTATAGGCTTGATTATTGGCCTAATTATAGGCTTGTATACAAGGAAAGTAGGTCTGTATATAAGGTTGGTTCTCTGTCTTTATCATACATACATATTTTCCAAAATTCTTCAAACTCTTTTCTTCTTCTCATTATTTACACAAGCAAGGTTGCAGATGCTAGCTGCTTAGTTTCTTTAGAAAAACAGAACACCATATTTTTTCTTCATCAATATCAACACCATCCTCATATTTGTTCTTTCTTGTCATTGCTTCCATGGTCAACGTAGATGAAATATGGAGAGAGAGATACCGGAAAATGGATATACTCAAGCCTTCTGAATACTCAGAGCAGGTGGAGGATGAGGAGGAGCAGAAGGATCATGTGGTAAAGAAAATAATGGATCTTGAATTATATGAATTAGCAAAGAAAGACGGAATAGACTCCTTTATTAATAAACTGTTTCAACAGCATGACCATCTTTCTTTGACAGACTTTTTTAATCAACTCAGCCCTTCAGGGAATACATTGCTTCATGTTGCAGCAGGATCGGGAAGTGAAGAAATTACAGAACTTCTTCCCTATCACTTTCCTGGCCTAATCACAAGAAAAAACTTCCAATCACACTCCACTTCATCTTGCTGCTAGAGCTGGATGGCTCAAAACATCAAAAATTCTCATAAGCCATGTAGCTGATATCTACTACAACGACCCTACAGATAGCTTGTTGGTGATGACGAATACGAAACACCGCTTTGCATGAAGCAGCGTTCAATTGCAATGGCAATGGCGGCCGCTACAAAGTGGCTAAATATCTTGTTATGTGTAACCGTCAAGTGGCCGATTACCAGAATGGGGAAGGTGCTATTTACAACCAAGAAGAAATGAATGATCCAGCAAAGGAAACAGGTAAGTCTCCATGGTATATAGCAGCCGATCAAGGTGATTGCAGAATGCTTGGCCTGCTTTTCAAGGCTATATATAGGCCGTGATGGTGGTGATATCAGTAAACTGATTCGAGGAAAATCTCCTGCGCATGCTGCTATCAGAGGAAGAAGTATTGGTAATTAACTAGTTATATATACACACACGCACACATGCTATCATAATTTTCTCCATGATACATAAATAGTGATACCGATGCGGCCTAAACTGATCGGTCTCCTCATACGTTGAAAGAATGTGGAGGTCTTTAGCTCTATTTTCCACTCCCCCAACATGGTGTGGAGGGAGCTTCACTTTCTAACCTACCTCGTCCAATTATGTAACCGAGTTCAGTTCCATTGAGTCTCCTCCACCTAACCGGGAAAAAAAGCATAAATAGGTGATGATAGTATAAAATGATTTAATCATCATGATTTATATAAGGGGAAAAATTTAGCTCTAGCCCCCTTTAATCAAAGCTGAAGTGAGAATGAGCAACATCATTGCTAGTATTAATAATTGTTTATACTTCAAATTTCAGAAATGCTTAGAGTAATAGGATACGTGAAGCCAGAGCTGTTACGTTATAAAGAAATGGGGGAGAACCCAGTTCATTTTGCATCATCGATAGGCTATGTTGATGGAGTTAGGTTCCTGTTACAGAAATGTAGAAATACTGCAATTGAAAAAAACAAAGAAGGGTTTTACCCGATCCATGTTGCATGCAAAAGAGGACGGCTAGAAGTAGTAAAGGAGTTGCTCACATGGTGGCCTGATCCAATGGAGTTTATCAATGAAAGAAGAATATCCTTCATGTTGCAGCAGAGAATGGACAAGATAATGCGGTGGAGTATATAGTGAATGATAGCGAGTTGAGTAAGATTCTTGTACATGGGACAGACAAAGATGGAAATACACCTCTGCATTTGGCTACAATGAACAATCATGCAGTGGCAGTTTTTGCGCTCGTGAGGCACAATGGTTAAAAAGGATATACTGAACAACGAAAACTTGAGTCCATATGTTGAAGCTGAGAGGCAATTTCAGACTTCGGGCGAAAATACAGAGAAAATGAGTTCAAATTGCAAGGTATGATATTTATTAACTGTATAGAATTTTCTATTTGTTCATAAAGGAAAAAAGAAGAGAAAATCTCAATTTTGGATGAACATAATTATACGGTTTACGTAGTTTTACTTCTTCAATTCCTTACGTATACAATATAACAGAAGCATACCATTTTGATGCAGGACAAGCAAACTGATACAAAGGACACAAGAGAGATGGATTACTATGGAATGGTATGCTTATTTGTAATTGAAATTGTGATAACTTTTTTTTAATATTGTGATGACTTTTTTTTAATGTAATAAGGGATTTTCGTATTTTGTCAAATGCTTCTTTTTCTGAATCTATCCAAGCAGCGACGAAACCATGATTATTGGATTGGGAGGCAAAAATTAAACTATTAATTTTATAAGAATAAGTATTTATAACATTTTCTATTCAAAATTGTAATAAAAAATAATTTTTAAAGGGAATTAATAATTTTACACATAGGGTGAAAGGGTATATAAATTATTTTTTAAAGAAACTTAATAATTTTTTTATACACCTATTTTGCTTTGTGAGCCCCCCCTTTAGCTTCATCCCTGGATCCAAGTAAATTACACCATTTATGAAACTATAGATATCTAGAGCTAGCACTGAATTTTTTTTTTTTTTTCTTGTGTTACACAGCTGATGACATATGCTATCTTATTCTTTTTCGGGAGAACTCGGAGTAATCCACTGGAACATTATAGTGTTCGAAGCAAGCCCCCGTCTAAGGAGGATATGATGAGTAGGACAGATTCTGCTAGTAGCAGCGGTGCTTGTTGCTAATGCAACATTTGCAGGTGCTATCCAAGTGCCTGGAGGAGGAGGAGGAGGTGGTGGTAGTAATTCTGGCAGTGGAGGTAGCAACCTTGACTCCACTAATACCACAGTTAATATCCTAATAAATTTTTGTTTTCCGTTCGACTTGTTAGCAATGAACTTCTCTGTGGCAGCAGCTATAATACTGAGTTGGGCACAAATGTATGACCTAAAAATGTCAACACATGCAGTTTCTGTAGCATCATGGTTGCTGGTTTTTGCTATTTACGAAATGTTCCTGGCATTCCTATTTGCTTTGCGGATAGACGCATTGGACTCCAAGTTGATGATCGTGACTATCATTCTGGTTGGAAGTATCTTTCTACTCACTCATTCTTTGCTTTTTATTCCTGTGTTTAATCCACCTAAGGCCAACGAGATCTTTGAGACATTAGTCAACCCTTTCGTCTACGTCTTCATCTCAATTTTTTTCTGCTTTGATTGGTTTCGAAGATTTGTTGATTGGCTTCTGAAAGTTGGTTGATGGGCTAAGTGTGTTTGCCAAGTGATTGAAATGCAATAATTTGAACTTATCTAGTTATTACTTATTTGTAAGTTGAAAAGGATACAAAAGCTGATTTATATTTCTTGAATTTCTGATTTGTACAAACCTTGGACACTTATTTTATATACAACGTATGCATGAATGTAATACAATTATGAACAAGACAATATCCCACTAATTCGGTTTCGACAATATTTTACTAATTTAATCTCATTATCTCACGAATTTAGCACAATCAACTGATATTGGTTATCCCACACGTTTAGTAATGATAAATGTATATAATTTATTTTTATATCATTTTAAATAAGTAGCGTCTATTTCCTTTTTCTACAACAATCAAATTAAGCAAATGTATGAGTGAAATTTGTTTGTGATCTTCAATAAAATAGAGAAGTGTGGCGTTCAAATTTCATTCTGGGATTGGAATAATTAATTCTTAAATAGATTTATAATCATTTTCTTGTTTCTTTGTTAACACAATAATTCACTAATAATGTAGAGTCCTATGGAAGTATTTTAACACTTGTAACCAGTTCAAAAAAAAAATAAGTGTAGCATATTTATATGTAATAATTTAAAAATTAGACATAATTAATTAGTAGAATTGATAAAATTAAGAAAAAATTGTATTAAAATATTATTCTTTTTTTCTAAAATATTACTAATATATTTTATTTTCTAAAATTATTTTAATGATATTTTATAATGTTTATTTTGATAGGCGTGGATTGTACGAAAAAATTGTAAAACCTCTTAAAAGCTGAATGTTGCTGCCCAGGATCGAACTGGGGACCTTTAGTGTGTAAGACTAACGTGATAACCACTACACCACAGCAACTTGACCGTTGGTACAACCTATATTATTATGAAACTCTAATTCTGTTAACAACGAAAATATCCTATATGTAAACTTGCAGTGGAAGAATCCAGCCTGGACATGGTGAATCCAACTAACAACGAAATAGCAACATTGATAAGAAAAATCGTAAAGGAAACATCCTTTATTATTGAGCTCAAGTCCTAGAGGCGCAAGCCTACAACTTTTTCTGTTCCTCATTAAATCTGATCAAATTTAGGGTTTTTGTTGGGTTTTTTTGGAGCAATCAAAAAGAATGGGGAGGATAATGAGGAGTTGCACACAATCTATACTGAAATTGCTCAATTCTTTAATTGGGATGGTCGGGTTCGGATTGATTCTTTATGCAGTTTGGCTCATTAGAGCTTGGCAGAGAGAAACGGGTGACTTACCCTTTGATGATTCTGATGATCTTGCTCCCTGGTATGTTTTTGGATTTTTTTTTTTCCTTTATGGTTTTTCATTTTTTGTTTGGTTGGTTAATGGGTATATGCTAGCAATAAAGATAAGGATTGTTTTTTTATGCGGGTTGTTCTTGGTTTGGTGGTGAAACATTGTACAAGAAGAGAGGTACTAAAATAGGGGGAAAGGAATCAAACTTTAGCATACTTTAGATATTTGTTATTTTTCGTATGTATTATATGTTTCATATTTATCTGATAGTTGAACTGCTGAGTCCACATATTTTGCTGTGTTGTGTTTGATAATCATGGAAACCTACAGCGAGCATCTATTGAAATTTGATAAATTACAATATCATAATTATATAAGTCCATAAACCTTGTGTCTCTGGTTATTGGAGAGTGCTGATCCTTTCAAGTGGATTAACAACTTTCCACAACCTTATGGTTTATTTATATGTTTCACTTGGCATTTTTAACCTTTCATATAGTGAAACTGAAAAGAAAAGTTTGTTTAAGCACTTTAGGGAATTTTTTACTGTGACATAAATTGATACTTTGATGCTTTCTTCTTGATTGCTTAAGAAGCAAATAAGCCATTTTTTGTCTTTATTGAATGCAGGTTCATTTATACTGTTCTAGGCCTTGGGGTAACTTTGTGCGTGATTACATGCTTGGGTCATGTTGCTGCAGAAACTATAAATGGTTGCTGCCTTTATCTAGTATCCTTTTATCAACTCATGTTAAATTGAATATTGACATTAACTGACCTCCATTACATTTTGTAGTTAAATTTTAGTGATCTAGTTCTCTAAATATCCAGGTGGATAGATAAAATTTTGAAATGAAAGGGCATATGAATTTGATATTAATGGTAATGTTTATGATTTTTCACTTGATGTAAATAATACAAAGTCAAATCAATCTTTATCAAATACACTCTCCGACGTTATTTCATTCTCTTGATCATTTGATTGCATTGAACTACTTGGTCTGATTAATTACATTTGACTTCAAATATGATAATTACTATCCTAGTGCACAAGGTGCTCCTGGGTCATTGTGGAGGTTGGAAAAGGGTTGGGCATGTTAGTAGGTGAAGTAATAAAATTTTAGAGTTAAAAAGATAACCTTTTGTTATTGCAGTCTAATGAAATTGAAAACGTTCAATGTCTTGTAGTTATAATTAGATGTATTTGTAATTTAGACTTTGAATTTTACAATTACTGGCTATCTTTTCGAAGTTGATTGGATATTTAGAGTTTATATCAACTTTTAGTATTAGTCATGAACACTTCTAAAGGCTTATCTATGTTGTTACTTTTTCTATGTTTTTTTTGCTGTTTTAGCTTGTATGCTCTTCATATCGAATGTTAGTGAAACTTTTTTCACTGGACCAAACTTCTAAATAATCTTTTTTCCAAATCTTAAACCATCTACATCTCTTTTTGCTTTAATAGTTCCGATGGAAATGGTTGTTATTGCAATGCAAGAATTTGATCCATTTTATTAAAAAGATATTTACTTTCAAATAAGTTCTTCATCTATTCTACAAGTGAAAATTTGAACCTTTGGTAGTTCTTATTGAAATGGCTTATAAGATATCTACTCTCGAATAGGTCATGTATGCCAACATCGTTACTGCCTTAAGTTGCATATTCTGAATGTGTTTGTCGTATTATTCCATGCTTTTTTAATAAGAATTGTTGAACAAAGTTAATTAACATATTCTTTTTTACTAGAATATACTCATCTCCATATTCAAAAGATTAGATAAACATGTCTAGTATCTCTTGCTGTTATTCAAATGCTTATGGCTTGGAATAATTAATTCCCAAAAGATGTGCATTTTAGATTGAAGGAGCTTTATATATTTAGACTGCTTAACATGTTGAGTCAGTTTTAGCCTTAACGGAGTTCAGTATATGCTGTTTGTCTTCATTCTCATTATGCTGGAGGCTGGGGTGACTGCTGATGTATTTCTAAACCGTGATTGGGAAAAGGTACACACTATTTGTAAAATCCCGTTTATGTGATGCCTATATAATGAATGCCGAGCTTGCAAGACAATTTACTAGTACTTATGAACAATTTGGATGATTGCAATGCTGGTGTGATCAAACTTGCTACCAGGACTTTCCAAAGGATCCATCAGGGAGTTTTAATCAGTTCAGACATTTTATCAGATCAAACTTTGAGGCCTGCAAATGGATAGGCTTGTCAATTGTATCTGTGCAGGTTTCTCTCTCGCTATCTCTCTCTCTCTCGCCTTTTAAAGGAAAGTGAAGAATGTCTAATCCCAATCCATATTAGTCATTTAATAAATAGCAGAATTAACTGAAAGGATTTTCGCCTAAATAATTGCTCTTGCATGTGAGTATTGAGACAAAATAATACTATAATCTATTATCAGTTCAAATGCAGAATACCTGAAGAAAAAAATATTTTTGGGTTATTCCAATGGTGATTCTGTCAGCTTTATCAAAAATCTCAAATTAATATTTTGCATTCTCTGATTCTGTTTGCCTCACATTTTTTTTTTAGATGTTGCTATATTGATTTGGTTAAGTGATTGTTGCATGGCCATATTCAAAGCAAAACTGTGACATATGGATAAGCTAGAAAGCTTTAGCCTTTAGGTCTTGTGAGTCTTAGGTTTTTTAGTTTTGAGCTTTTTTTTTTTTTAATGTAAGATGTAGAGGACTCCAAATTTATTTATTTATTTTTTTTTTGGGGACATCTCTATGAGACAAATCTGTTATCCACCCATGCCTATATATTTGCAGGGACTGTCTTTCTTAGTAGCATTGATACTCAAAGCTCTTCGACCACATCAATATTATGACAGTGATGATGAATATGCTTCAGACAGGGTTCCACTCCTAAACAATGCTATTATCCCACCTCCTTATGTTGTTGGTAATCCTGTTGTTGGATCCAGAGGTGATGCATGGAGTATAAGGATTAATGAAAAGGTACACATGCCTAAGTCTTCTGATATTGATATTCATCATGAACTGGTCTATTTTTTTTGTTAAGTTGGATATTTGTTGTGGATTTCTTATTTTCCTCAACAACCTCCCATCTTAATCTTGTGGGTGAATTATTTTTTCATCTTTGGTGTTACCTATATTTCCTTTGGACTAATTTTCAAACTCATCTTATATTTTCATTATCTGATCTGTACAGTTAATGCTACATTGTTAATAACAATTAGTGACACAAAAGATGAAAACGATAAACTTTTAAGTACCTAATGAGCCGCTAATTCCTGCAGTCATGCCATTTTTTGTCACTGAGGATGTTTTATATCATTACTATTTTGAAGAGCTTTTGCATGATCTGATCCAAGTTAGTGACCATTCTGCCGCTCACATGCACAAAAGTTTCTTAGGATCAATGGGAGGGCATTTTGGCTTTTGCCATGTTTAAATATTATCACTTTTGCAACTTTTGTGCAAATAGAAAGAAGAATTACTTGGAAATTTTATCATTTTTCTCTGAATTGCTTATGTTTTGTTTTATTCCTGGGTTAAATTAGGTGAGTCAGGCGAACAGGTGATAAAATTGCTCAAGACCAGGACTGGACATTTGAAGTGATAGAAACTGAAGAGGCACAAGAAGTTAACGTCTAAGAGCTCAGGTGAATGGTGTGGGTTGAGAATAGAAAGCGTACAACTATTGCATTGTTGGTGGATATAGCAGTTTGTACGTTTGTGTCAATGTATGTAATAAAAAATGATAACAGCATTGCACATTTCGTATTATAAATGGTTTATTTATGTGTTTACTTATGTTCGAATGTTCAGTTCTTTTTCCTTAAATTATCATGTATCCTGAGTTTGATATATGATCTGTATGTTTTATGAAATGCAAAGAGGAGATGTATGATATGTAGATTAATCAGAATCAGGAATTCTACAGTTCTGTCATTGGTTATTTGCCAGATTAATAGCATTAATAATTTTGAGTAATACAGACCAATACCAGTAATGAACGCCAACTTCATTACTAAGCCTTTGTCCCAAGCTTTGGGGCTGTTGGGGGGTGTTGATTGTAATGTAGAACTCAGTAAAGAAGTTGGTGCTGCACTACTAGTATTGATATTTGATACTAAAATTACTGTTGCTGTTAGAGAGGATTATGATTTTTTTTTTTTTTTTTTTAGGTTGAGAATGAGATGAATTATGATTTTGGAGGGTAATTAACAATATTTACCCATGAAAGCCTTTGAAAAGGAAAATCAGACTGGTATGAAATTAAATTCAGACAGCCTTTGTAATGATCTTTGTCTTTACCATTAGAATGTCAATTTAGGGTTCATGATTGAGCATACGCTGGAGAGCGTTACGACCGTTGCACATACAAAAGTCTTAATTATCAACTTTTATGAGAGAAGATGGAAAAGAAGAGGCAAGAAAATTTTAACGTAAATTAAGTAGGAGGTTTGACATTTGGGCTTCAAATTTTGTTCTTATAAGAGCTATTAGTAAAATTAATGAACTTAAAACCAATTAAGTCTGGATCTATAATCAAATATCTAAGAAGTACTTAACTTTGTAGTAATATGCTATGCTACATTATGTTAGATATTCTTCTCCCCACATTTTTGACACTCCATCCAATATCTCCTATGATAAGCCAATCATCAAATGGACATGGTGTGTTTGATTACATGCATTTGTTTCCATTCATTTCAAATCATAGAGCCAGAACATGAGAAATAATCGAACATTTTGTCAAAATGGCATGTGCCAACCCACTCAATATTTTCCCAAAAGAAAATGACAATATAAAGGAACATAAAGCAAGTAAATATCTAGAATCACAACTTTTAACTTGAATTGAAAAGCACCCAAGCATGAAGCTCATACAACCCATAAAGAGCCTTAAGAGGAATTTTAGTAGTATTTTTTTTTTTTTAAAAAAAAAGGTAAAGTAGGCTATATTTGAGCCTTTTTTTCCCTTCCCCATGATCTCTTACCTTTTGAAAAGCATGATTTGGGTGCTCATTTTGTGGACACCTATCCTAAGCTAATCCCACTATTATAATCAAGACATATTTGCGCTATAAACTGAATGGATTCACACCTATCTTCTCCAACTGAATCTACCTAATTAACTACCAACATACATCTATTTTAATATTAAACCCAGTCAAAGCTCTTTATTTTTATTTTTTAAAAGCTTACTTCTTGATTAACATGGCATAGTGATTAATTTGTATTTTCTATTGGATTTTCACTAAGCATTTTGTGAGGTGGATTAATTTAATTTATAGGCATATCCCATCATGGAAAATAAAAAATGACACTTTTCATAATTAATAAAATATTTTCTTGTGATCAATCAATATTAACTTAAATAATAAAATAATATATTAATAGCATACTACTCTTTCCATTTCAAAATAACTGTCTTTTTAAAGTTGTGCACATAGATTAAAAAAATAATGAATTACAAATAATTTCAATTAATATAAACTAATATACTCTTAATTGTCTCCAACTAAAACTAACACTAATAAGAAAGTAATTAATTAAAAGAGAGAGAGAGAGTTGATGATGAGGGTAAATTTAGAAAAAAAATTAATTGATGGTATATTGATATTCAAAAATGAGAATTATATTGAAAAAAAAAATTTTTTTTCTAAAAATACAGTTATTGTGAAACGAATAGAACATTTTAAATTCAAATAATTATAAAAACAATAATTTTTCATAAATTCACTATGCTTGAATTTGTTTAAACCAGCTCAAAGAGAGTGAATATAATTAGTAAACCTTGAAATCTAGTGCATGGATTAATGAAAAAAAAAATTGATTTCCTGTGCTTTGGCTTTAGTGGTTGCATTAGGGAAGATTTTCAAGATGAAATTAATGGTCAAACTGAAGAATGAGTTGTATGTTTAAAAGATTCCTTCACATCTCTTCTTTTCAAGAACTAGAAGTGACCCTTTGATTTATTCTATACTGTTATAAGTGGTTTTTTGGAATTGGATTCCCACTCATTTTACTTTTGTTAAAACAATAATTAATGTTTTAAATAACTTATCATCAGTATTTAAGCATGTGCAAAGAGCAACGTGTAATTACATGAAAATTATGAGAATGAACTGATTAATCCTGTACCATAGCATGAGCATATCTTAATATAAACACAAACAAAATAATTTTGATTAATTAATGATGAAGTTATTTTAATCAAATTAAATTAAGAGTAATTGTTCATTTGACAATAAAGATTTTGAGAAGAAAATTTGGTGGATTGTCTATATCAAAATAAATAATAATATTTGATATTTGCAGATAAATGGGCAGATGTGAAGTTGTCACATGTGGTGTCCAAACTTAAGGACAAAGAAGAAATTTTTATTCAAAATCTCATATATTGAAAGTTGTGGAGATTTTGCCTTGCATTGTTCATATTGGAGAAAATTTTGGAGGTTCCTTAAATGTCAGCATCATCTTCCAGATTTGCTGGGCATTGGATCATGTCACTGATTCCATCACTCAAAAAAAAAAAAAAAAAAAAAAAAGATGAAGAGTTTCTTTTTCTTTTTCTTTTTTTTTTTTTTACAGTTGCTCTTCACCCTCCTAAATAAATAAATAAATAAAAAGCATTTTTCTTTGTTGACTCACCCCAAGTGTTTAAGGTCATTGCCTAATCCACTAATTAAGTGATTATGTACCGAAAACTTGAGTGGAGGTAGCACCATTATTAATAAATTAGTGAAAACTTGATCTTTATAGTCATATATATGTTATTGTGTTGTTATACAATTTTTGTCATTATTTTAAATAATTTCATTAAGATAAAATTATTTAAATAATAAATAATTATAGACATGTTTCCTCTAAAATATAAATTTATTATTATCTCAAATCCATACTCACTGCATCAATTGATATTGATAAAATTTTGCAAAGATTGATTAATATGTAAAAATAGCCAAATTTAAATAAAATAACAATTAATCAAGACATCGAAGTTTTTAAAAGAAAATGAAGAAGAACTTTATATATTGTTTTTGAAAGGCTAAAAGACAAAAAAAAGTCTCATATTTTTGCATATTTATTAAATCTATCATATACTTTCATTTTTAACAAAAAGCGTCTAACATTTGAATTTACTATTAATTTTATGCCAATAGACTATTTCGGTAGTCTGAAATCAAAATAGTTTGAGTTGAATTTTTAAAAAAAAAATTGAAGATAGATAAAAAATAAAGGTATTCAATGACATGATATAGAATAACTATTGTGAGACATTCGATGGTGAGATTATTAATGCTTGGAAAAAGCTAGTCATAGGCATCCTTGAAGAGATTAGGACTGACTTGATGACTAAGATGCATTCCAATTAACTTGACGGAAAAAAAAAAAAAAGCATTTCAATTACGATAAAATGTCGAAGTGTAATGATATTTGTCCCAAGATTAGCAAGAAACTTGAGAAAATTAAGTGGTGGACTAGATTTTATTCCATAAAACTTGTTATTGAGGATAAATTTCAAGTTACAAATGAGCAATATGTGGTAGATTTGATGAACAAAACTTGTATTTGTAGGTATTTTATTATTTTATATCATGTCATTGAATGTCTTTATTTTCCATTTGTCTTCAATATTTTTTTTTTAATTTCAACTCAAACTATTCTAATTTTAGGTCACCAGAATAGTCTATTGGGTTATAATTGATAACAATTTCAAGGGTTAGACACTTTTTTGTTAAAAATAAAAATATAAAATAGATTTGATAAATACATAAAAGTATAGGACTTTTTTTGATCATTTAGCCTTTTTGAAATAATATGTCAACTCTAAAACATGGATTTTCGATGCTCTTCTATAGAGTAATAAACATTACAAGAGTAAAATTGCTATTTTAAAAAATCTACTCTAATTTCGTGAATTTTGAGATTTTGTATTATTTTTTCTTATTCTTATTAATAAGTTTTAATAATTTATGGTTATTCGGTAATTCACTCATATGCAATCATCATATTGCACATTATTTTTCTTTTATACATTGATAATTGATTCGCCTATTGAATGTCTATTATTCAGTCATATTGATTGATTGGTTATCAGTAATCGTTTTGATTCAGTATCCATGTAAGCAGAAAATAATTTTTGGTCCATCCAAATATCCAATTGGATGGTCCTGTCATTAATTAGAAAAGGCATAGCAAGGACCACTAGCTCTACAACCTTTTGCCCTCTTTGCCCACAAGACCAATAATTCCTCACTTTTTTTGCGCCTTCTCCTCAAGCATTTCTATAAAGACATAGACATTGATAAATGAATTTTGTTTCTAAACCATCTCAAATGAAAGCATGCATGTGCATTTTAACTCTTTACATTTAGTTAAAATTATTTATCTATCCTCTTGAATTTGATAACCAACAAGTTATATATCAAAACTCAAATGATTAAATTCTTATTTATCGTGATTAGGTAAGTTCATCTTAAATTTTAGCCAAATTCAATAATCAATCTTATAATTGAACTCAATGATAGTCATAGTATATTCATATAATTCAAAATTAGTGTAGATCACATAACTTTTCTTTAAACATAACACATTTCTTTTTTTTTCCTTATAAATTATATATGCATTTTATTTATTTATCCTTTGAAGTTGACTTAATCATTAGAGTAAAATGTTGAAACTTGTCTATTTCATGTATTCAAAGTTTCACCATCAAAATAGACTCTTTTTTATCTATATTTTCTTATATCGAGGTTTTTATTATTTAAAATATGAATTAAATATTTATATAGAATTACTAATTTAATCATATACTCAATATGTTTCAAATTATATGTCGTTTTAAGGAGGAACCATGTCCTATAATACTTAATGTTTTATAATTATTTATGAACATTAATTAATTTTTTTAACTTTGTATTTTTTCTCTTTTATAATAATTATTTCTTTTTATAGTGCACAATAATTTATAAAAATAATTAATTAAAGATAATATAGTCTTTTATTTATATAAAAACATTTATTAAATATCAACCTTGATAAACAACATCTATTAAAAAACAAATGGAGTACATTAATACCTTGATAAACAATATCTATTAAAAAACAAATGGAGTACATTAATACCTTAGATGTGAATACATAACGAGATAATGCAAGATTAAAATCAACATAAAAAGGGCAGAATTGGTCTGGGGTTGGTTATGAATGATTCTTGAGGAACTAAGCTTGAGAAGAATAAGAAGGCTACATTTCAAGAACGAAAATGCTTTTTGGTTCAAGTTGATTTAGGTCAAAAAAATAAATGTGATTTTATAAAATATTTTATAATTATTTAGTTTTCATATAAAAGTGATGGATGAATTCTAATTGAAAAATAAAAAAAGATCATTATGATAATTTTATAGTGCATTAATTAACACATTTATTTCTATGAGGATTTTGATTTAAATCAATTTAATCCATTCAGCGAACACATTCAAATTAATGAACAACAAATTTCTAGGTAAAAACGACACCGTTTCATCACCAAATAAATATTAGGCCACTGTTACAGCTCCCATGACAGCAAAGGTGACCACCACCCGCACCCCCACCACCACCAATGACAACCGCTGAATTCAACGACTCTTTTCTTCACTCTCTCTGCTTCCCACGTGCAGTAATTAGTAACCCATATACAAAAAAACAATAATAACGGTATAATACCAAACTGTAGACCCTAGAGAGAGAGACCACGACTCTTTCCTTTTTCCTATATGACAGAAACGCCCCTACGTCTTCAATGCCCAACTGACACGTATGGCTTGCGGAATTAAAGCCTTAACTGTCAGTGGGCCCATCATCGTAGTGGCAACCAACGTAAATACATCTATCTCCTAACCAAAAATTCGTCCCCCTCTGTCCTATATAATAACCGGACAACATAAAGAGCTTTGCTAGTATTACTACACGAACCTACATGCACTAGAGAAACAACAAAAGAACACTATCGGCAGCCTTCTTTTCAATATTCTTTGTCCGCCGTGAAAGTGACATTGTAGCGGTGGTCAAGGAGGTAGTGGTGGTGTTGGTGTTGCTTGGTCTTTTCAGAATGCAGCGCCACCGCAGCTCCAGCCAGTTACCGGGCTTTTTGTTTCTTCTTTCCTTCGTCAAGTATTTGCTAGTTTCCGGGCAAGTTCAACATCCCAACCGTGTTTCCGACCTGCATTGGCATCCGGCGACAGCCACTTGGTACGGCAGCCCTGAAGGCGATGGTAGTGACGGTAGGCCCCACATTACTCTACTGCTTTCTGGGTCGTAATTTCTTGCTTCGCTACTAATTAATATTGGTGGCATTGCATAGTTTGGATCTGTTTCTAGCGTTTTTACTTTTTTTTTTTAACGTCAGACTCAGTGAGTTGCTCCAGGTCTAGTCAGAGTTGACAGGTTAATTAGATTAATTTTAGGAAAAAATCCCAATTGAGAAAAGGATTAGTGGTAAAATTTTAATTTCCATATTGTCATGTTTAATACGGAAATTGGCAAGTCAAGGTCATGGCTTTTTACCCAAGGTCGTTAAATTTAGTGTAGTGTAGAAACTTTGGAACTATATGGCATTTTGGTGTCATGTTTCTCTTTTTCACTAAACCCATTTTTCCACTCATTTCTTCCCCCAAAACCCAATAAAAAAACACTTGCATGACGCGTTTTCTTTCCTAGCACAAACAAAGTTTACCATTAAACGACTAATTCAATGGTTTAAATTAAAATGTTCCTTAAAAATTGAGTCAATGTATATATTAATTCAATCCCAATATTTATTTTGTTAGGATTTAAATGAGATGAAAAATGGCAGAGTAACTAGTAATTGGTATTGGTGCAGGAGGGGCATGTGGGTACGGTTCTTTAGTGGACGTGAAGCCGTTGAGGGCCAGAGTTGGTGCAGTGAGCCCAATACTGTTCAAGAATGGAGAGGGATGTGGGGCCTGCTACAAAGTGAAGTGCCTGGACAACAGCATATGCTCAAGAAGGGCGGTTACCATAATTGTAACGGATGAGTGTCCAGGTGGGTACTGCGCTAATGGCCGAACCCATTTTGACCTCAGTGGTGCAGCCTTTGGTCGCATGGCCATTGCTGGTGAGAGTGGCCAGCTCAGGAACCGAGGCGAGCTCCCTGTCATTTATCGCCGGTATCTGACTACTTACTGCTTGTGTGTTATTGTTAATTTCATCTATTCTTTCTAAATATCGTATGTAGTTGGTCCCTTTCTTAGAATTTCTTTTGTCATTTTTTGTATGTCCCCTTTCGTTTATTTGTTCCTTAATTTGTTTTCTTCAATTGAAATAACCTAATTGCCTTTTTTTTGTACGTTGCTTTTATGGATTTTTGAGTTTCCCTCAATATTTTCTCTATTTTCGCTATCCAAATAAATTTATTTAATTCAAACTTTCATTTTTATATTCTTAGCCACTAGAATTTATATAATTGTGTTAATCGTAGAGTGACTTTTATCTCATAATGTTTTAAATTAAATGAAGACTGTGAAAATATATATGGGAATAATATACTAATATGTGATATATCATATTGGTTGTAGGACCCCATGTAGATATCCGGGGAAGAACATTGCTTTCCATGTCAATGAAGGTTCAACAGATTACTGGCTATCCCTTCTTGTGGAGTTTGAGGACGGTGATGGCGATGTTGGATCTATGCGTATAAGAGAAGTAAGTCGTATAACATTTTACACATTATTACATCCAAGTAAAAACTACAAACAAAAGGCAGAAAGCATTAAATTAAATCTCTTTAGGCTCCAACACTAAGATACCATCACTTGTTGGGGTCAATAAAGTGTCACTAAAAATCTTATGGTTCTTTTTGGTGCATGTTCTAAAGCCTGCGCTTTCTCATTTACCTAAAAAGAACCTTGATGCCTAAACGTGCTAAAGAGGATGGCATAATCCATAAATGGTGGCCATTAGTATGTCATTAAGATTAGAAAATTTCTATTATTGTGGATTTGTGAACCCGCTAATCAAGTACCCTTTTGCCAGTTTATCAAGAAAACAATGCCTTATCATCAATGTTCCTTACCTAATTAATCAAAAGAAACATTCCATATTGTTATTATTTATCTCGTAGTCATGTTTAATTGTCTGGTGGAGCCAATATTCTCAAAAGCAAATTTGTCTGCCTCTCTTTTTTTCTTCTTCTTTGATGTCCAACTATTAATTTCATTGACTAAATGCATGTGACATGTGACAATAGGGGGGCCACAATCTTTAAAACTTCACATTAATTCTAAGCTTCTTTTTTTTCTCATAGATTGATGGAAGGAGAAAAAAGCTGCAAAATTTTGGAAAAGTTTGGGTTATATTAACATATATGGTTGATATTAGTATGTTTATATTGTACCGACAGGCTGAAGGGAGTGAGTGGCTAGAGATGAATCATCTATGGGGTGCAAGCTGGTGTATTATGGGGGGACCCTTGAAGGGACCATTCTCAGTGAAGTTAACAACACTATCAACAGGAAGAGCACTTTCTGCTAGAGATGTTATTCCAAGAAACTGGTCTCCAAAGGCTACTTACACCTCTCGTCTCAATTTCTTTCGTAACTGATATTATCGGAAACTGCCTGTCACAGAAACAAGAACCAAGAAACAAGAAACTTCAATGCAAAAGCTTCCTTTGTCCCCTTGACACAAAAGTACCCATATTTCTGGTGTTTGTTTTCCCTCACTTCTTTAAGAAGAAAAGTTGCCGTTAGACTGCATAGGTGACCACCAATGCTCTGTCTTTTCTCCTTTTTTCTTTTTATTTTCAACTCTGAGTTTGTATGTTATGCAAGTGATTTTAGAAGTAGCCCTCTCCAAAGGAGAGAGAGCGTACAGTAGTGTATTCTGTAATGCATTGGGGTATGTAACGTAAGGCCATATAGGTTTTTTTTTTTAATTAATTTGGAGCTTTGGGTGCAATTGTGTAGTCAATTTGGAGACCCCATCATCCTCTTCAGTTATCAGATATTAATAATATATTTATAATGGAGACAGGTTTTGGCTTGTAGGACCGTATGGTGCACCGTGCACTTCAGTTGATTGCTAACATACTCGGTCACTATTACTATCTTTAGCTCTGAATAAACAAAATTTTAGTTGTTTCCTGCAACAGTGGACCCATTGACTGTGCGTACTTTTTTTTTTTTTTTGTTGGCGCTCTGGGTGTGCAACATAAAATTCCCAGGCAGCAACTGTGGTTATAAAGGTTAATGAGTGCGAATGGTAGAAAATTTGAAGGAATCCTATGGACATATGTACAAAACTCATGAATATGAGTGCCCGTAATCCATGACCTTGAACTGGTAATGGCAGTGCCACTTACACATATTATAGCACTCACATGCAGGAAAGCTTGGTAACCCCACGACAGAGACCATATGGCTTGGTGTTGGTGGGGTGCTTGCCGAGTGGTGACAATCTGCCATGACTGCATGTGGAGACGGTCCCCATCAAATCCCGGTTGATAAGCACTGGACTCTCTCTTTTCATGTGAAGGGATATCCATTCCATTCCCCTTCAATACAAAGAATCCCCACGCAGATTTGTTCTTTTTTTATTTTTTTTATTTGTCCTGTTTTCATTGTAGACTTTAACGGGTAAATAGGTATTAGCATTTGAAATATCCCATTTTTTTTATACTGTGAGACATTTGCACGCTATTTTGTGATTAATTATGATCAAACAAATGTACTCTTAAATAAGAATAATAAATACTAGCAATGCTTGTGCGGTGACGGAGGAGAGTAATATCTGTTTCTGGGTTCTTGATGATGACCCTTTCTAGACCCTCGTGTGTTATTTCCCATTCAGCCACAGTATTCAACTAGCCATGGCTAGCAACATGTGTAGAACAGCGAATTACTAATAATCTTACATCAAATGCAAAGCTGAGATTAAACTTTATCTAAATGATCAATCTGGTAAAACTTGGAAGTTACAAAAGAGAGGGAAAAGAAGTAAAAACAAAACTTCTCCGTACAAAGCCTAGAAAATCCTATAGTTAGGAAGCAAATGGCAAGTTGCTACAGCCCAGGTTACATCCAACGGAGCTGTGCTTATTCTTCGCAAAAATGGTTGAGCAAAGTATCTGAAGAACGACAATAAATTAATAATAAAAAGGACGACAAGAAATTAATAATAAAAAGGGAAGTTTCATCACTCAGAGGTAGCTGGTTTTGTTGACGCAGCTTCCTCACCCTCACCCTTACCCTCAGCAGCAGCAACAGTCTCCACTTTAAATGAGTCAGGTTCACCATTGACAGCAGCATCCTTAGTAAGTGAAGTAGGTTTGTCGTCGGCAGCAGCTCCATGAGGCAAAGGAGTAGGAGTTTTTACATCATTAGCACCATTCTCTTCCTTTGCATCCCTGCCATCTTTCCCTTCTTTTGTATCATTGCCACCTTTTACATCCTTTGTGGCCTTCTCATCTTTGCCATCTTTTCCTTCCTTTGCGTCCTTGCTGTCTTTGGCGGGTGGGGGAGGCATCATATGAGCAGGGGGGTTCTGTTTCAGCTTCGTGAAGATTTGCCTCATCCTCGAAAGATCAGTAGGTTTTCCAGGTTTAGGACCTTGGATTACCACAATTGAAGGTTTCTTATCAGGATCTTTTCTACCTCTCTTTTCAATGTTTGCAACCTCTCGAGGAATGAGCTCTGCAATGGCTTTCCAGTAATGTTTGTCTGCTTCTTTATGGAATTTCTCTTGGTTTGCCAAGTTCAGCTGTAGACAAACAAAATCATTTAACATAAATATGAAAGCCCAATGAATTAAAGAAAACTCGAGCCTGAACTCTTATGATCAAGAGAAAGAGAGGAACGGATAGAAAGGTGCAAAGGAGAGTGAGGTGAAACATGGAGAAAATGAAAATGTGACTTTCATAAGTTATATACCTTCTCTCTTTCTCTGTTCTGAGCCCTGTTAGTCTCACAATTGAGCTGCCTTTTCTTGTAGAATGCTCTTTTATATTCTTCAGCTTCATCAATAATTTGATTGCGCATCTCTTTCTCTCTTTTCTCCTTTTCCTCAAGATGGAGAGCATTTTGTCTGTGGAAGATGGATGCAAGAGGTTATGCAAATCTGCAAGGCTGATGCCTCAGTTGTAGGCAACACAAGCAATCAATAGTAAATGATTTCTGGAAACACCTTCTAACTTCAAACAATTACCCGTAATATCATTTAAGCAAAGATCATTCAATATTTATGCACAAACCAGTCCGAACTCCAACATGAATACCCAAATTCATATAAGCTAAAAACATCTCAATTGGAATAAAAAATATAGTTGGAAAAAAAAAAAAACACTATGCCTGGAACAATTCCGGGTTCTGATGAAATTATAAAACACATTCAAGAAAGAAGTGTAAAACAGTAGGCTAAGCAATGCTAGCATTTGCTTGTGTTATCAAGGGTGCTTCAAAGAATTACTAGTCTTTTTGTGATATCAACGTTTCAAATAATCAAGTATGCGCATAAAAGTGTAGTTGTAATAAAATTTGCATACAACTACATATTTATACTTGATCCACCACTTGTGCACTTTTGCATGCTAGAAGAAATGAAATTTGACAATTTCTTACATCTGCTAGTTTAACTTGAGGATGAATAAATCTATTTTTTATTAGTTAATCACATATATTTGCTAAATATTTTTCAAATGATTCTTATTAGTTAATTATTTTTTTTATCATCTCTAGTATTGAATCTAAGATTTTTTTTTTTTGTTCCCTTTGTAAATTACCCCACTAACAAGTTTGAGAATTCAAACCCTGTTTTAATTCCATTCAAATCTAAATAAAACTAGTCAAATGAGTGATTTGAATATTAACATTGAAGGTATAAACATTGATCTTTTTTATAATTACATAAGGAAAATATCATGTGATGCCTTTCTCAGCATCAACAGTGTAACACGATTAAAACTATGTTTGATTTTTTTATAAATTTTATACTGAATTTTTTATTATAATAAACTGTGCATTTATTTTCTTCACATGTTATAATCATGTAATAATATTTGGAGCAACTGAACACCATTTTAAACATGTACTGAAATTGATATTCTATATACTATGAATAAGTAGTTAATGTGATCAAAATACAAAAAAAAAAAAAAAAAAAAAAGAATGATCAAATTCAGTGCAAATTTTATTTAAAAAAAAGGTGTAAACATGATCTTAAATGTGATGCTACTGTTGATTGCGACAGTAGCGTCATTAACAGCACTGAGTTAAATAAATTAACACAGGACGTAAAAATAATGATTGCATAAGTAGCTTGTGGTTGAAAAAAAATGGTATCTATTATTTTGTGCATTGTGAATATGAGCTGCAATCGTGCATTGGTATTCACTACAATGAGCTGAGGACAGATTCTTGATCTCGGTTTTATTTATATACAAGTTGTTGATCAAATTAAAGCTGTTGTGCAAGAAAAGGATAGGGATGTGTTAATTACCGGCGCCACTCGCGTCGTTGGATGCCTTCCTCCCGCATATGACTAGGATCAGGCAGAACCGGTTCGGACGCAAAAAAGCCGCCTTCATCTTCTCCATTGGCATTATCAGGAATGTCCATGGCCTCGAAAGGCGAGCTGGCAAACTGTTGTTGGTTAGGCGTTGTGGACATACCAAACCCGTAGACCTCCGGGTTATCGTTGTTGTCATCGGCGATAGGTGGTAGAGGGAAAACGTCAACGTCGTGTTGGTTGATAGTGGAGGAGTCGTATCCCATTTCCGTATAGGCGTCGTAGTCGAAAGGGAGGGAGTTGGGGTCGGGTGTGGTGGAGGAGTCTTCTCCTCCGCCAGGACTGAAGGCGTCGAAGGCCGACGACATTGTCGTTAATGGTAAAGGTGGAGGAGGAGTCTTCTGTGTTTGTTGGTGAAGGAAAATGGCTTTGCGGTCAGTTGAGCATTTTTCTGTTTCTTGATCGTTGTATTCGGATCTCTTCACATAATAAGTCCTTGCCTTTGTATATTATTATTATTATTATTATTATTTTCAAAACACCAATAATTGGTTGATTCAAAATTCATTTTTATTTTACTATGATATAATTAAATTTCTAGTTTTTGATACTACTAGTGTGCAGAGTTATATTTATCATAAATTCTTTATATTTTATTAATTAATTTAATTTTTAAGAAAGTTAATCTTAATTTTAATTAGAATTAAATTTGTAATTTTATACAATCTTAAAAATAATTCTTATATCATTGAATATAAAAATTTTTATTATTCTTTTAAGTGAAAAAAATCATTATTTTCATATATTTAATATAAATCAAAACTTTAAAAAGAATAATTATAATTATTATATATTTAAATCAAGTCAAATAAACAAAGTAAATATTTAGATTTATTATACATGTAAAATAAAATACTATAGATGTTCGATCATCCACATCAATATTGATCAATTTTTAATGAATTATAAATTAAAATGCATAAATGTTTTTCCTAAGACCTTTCTTAAAAAAAAAACTTATATATTCAATTAATGAATATTTATATTACAAGAAAATATAAATATTTTTATATAACTTTAAATATATAAAAGTCACTAATAATTATTTTTTTATCATTATATTATTAATAAAATATATAAATCATATAACAAATGTAGATAAATTTTTCATAATAAAATGAGGATAAACATGCAATTTCCACACATGGAAAAGTTCCTAAAATAAAACCTTCTCAAATTAGTAACCGTATGTTTAGATCAAAGGTTTATAATGGAATGAAATGGAAGATATTAATTTAGAAAATAACTTTATGTTTGGATGAAAGGTGTTAGAGTGGAATGAAGTAGTTTCAAAGGTTTTGGTAAACTTGTCCAAAACCAACCAAATTAATATATTAGAACACCCCAAATTGAGGTGTTTCCACCGGTTCAAAGTAAAAAAAAAAAAAAAACACAATAAAGTTACAAATTTGCTTTCGATTTGGTTGGCCAATAATTTGTGTCCTCCCATGGCAACACAACCTACAACACAATCAACATAGGAACTTCCCATGGCCACATAACCTAAAAAACAACAACATCAAAACACAACAAATTCTTCGCCTAGTTTCATCCCCAACCTCGCTCTTCTGTGATTCTCGCTTGGGCTTTCAAAGCATAGCAAACCAACACACGTCAACACAACAACTTCTTTGCCCTAGCTTCGTCCCCAATCAGTTGGATCTTCTCTCTACCGTTTCTGCACAAATCTATTCAAGTAAGATTCTTCTCGCTGCCACTTCGCCCTACCTTTTATGATGAACATGTGTGTGCATGGTTTTAGGTAGACATATGTTGGTGATTGATTAAGAAGTATCAAATAATGAATCAATATCCTCTTCATGTCGTCATCCAAAAATATCCCAAATTTCTTAAATTTTTTTGTTTGTTCAATGCATTGGTTGGGTGTGCATGTGACATTTGCACAACCGAGCAGAGTGTTGCAATAAGCCATGAAACCGTGGGACAGTGGAAGAGAAGAGCCATATGCAATTAGAACAGAATAATTCCTTTTGCATGTGTGAAAATGCATATGCATTTGATTGGATCATGTCATGCCTATGCATGATGATGAAGAATAATCGTATAGTGAATATATGACCTTGCTTTTGGACTTAGTTGGGTTTAACCACTGCATATATTATATATTAACTGCTCTTGGACTAAACTAGCTCAACTAATTAGATTTCTAAAATGTTCTTTATTTTGTGCAGTCATTATCTCGTAAATAAATTGCTTTTTTTTTTATCTGGTTTTGCAAAAGATATGTTGTTGTTTTCAGAGAATGCTTAATTTGAACTGGACACATGCATTTGTCATGATGGAAGACAATGGTCGAAAAAGCAAACGATTTTTCTCATGGGAAAAACTGATCAATTGCACAATCTTTCTAAAGTTCACTTTATTTTCAAATAAGAAGTGGGTTTTCTTTGCTGAATTTGAATTCTGCCTCTCTTGAGTCCTATTGCAAGAGAATCTGTCTTCAGGTTTTTTAGTTTTCCTAGTTATGAGACCAACTAAATTGTTGTTTGCTTTTCCCATCAAAGAGCATGGTGTATGAGAAATGTATGGGCCAATGCGCGATTGAGAAAAAATGTTTCGCTCATTCGCACTAATCATGGGTTCAAAGGTACCATCTTGGGATTTCTCTTTACATCTCTTGGCATGATATAGCTAGTCTTACACTACCGTCCAATGCTGTCAGGTGACAAGCAAGAAGCTCTTGAATTCTTCAAGTTAATCCTGAGAGCACTCTGCCTCTGCTGGGACAAACAAACTAAAGACCTACATGTGGATTGGATTCTCTTTAGAGGTAGATCTCTGATTCTCGTCTTGTGTGAAGTGGTGAATGATAATATAGACGGGTATTATCCTTCCTCGCACTATCCAATATATGCCGAGTTTATGCTTCCTCGTTCTGTAAGAATGCTTGAACCACTTCCAAGTCAAGAAGATAACTAAACTTTTTTTCATATATGTTCTTTAGCATTCTAATGCAAAGATCATTCGTTGATTGTTGTGACTTGTGAGTTTTTAGGCAGCTATATATTTGATGTACAGTATTTGGTTTGGTTATAGAAGGATCTTCCAAAGGTTATAAATTTTCTTTTTGCTTGCATCTTCTCGATGTAATCCGCCTACTTCCCCTTCAAGAACTAAGTTGGGGGAAGCGTTATTTTCTGTGAAGTTTTTATAGTAATAATTATAACCTTTTT